>PVIY010017468.1:0-31761 GCA_004026745.1 Myrmecophaga tridactyla | reverse complement strand
TAATTATATATTTTTAAAGTATCCGGTTTTTTAACTGAAATTCAAATTCAACTGGATGTCCTGCACTTTTATCTGCTAAATGTAGCAAGCCCACTTCGTGGTACTATTATCCCATTTCTCTAGGTGAGGAAAACCCCAGACAACCAGCTTAGAACGTGGGAGAGCCAGTGAATCATACCCTAGCCATGTTCTAAGCTATTATGCCATTGTCACTTGTCTAGCAGGGGTGTGTGTATGAGGCCTTTATGACAGAGGGCTGCATCATCAGCCGGCTCTTTGTGCATGGCCCACTCTTCTGTTGTGGAGAGGGGTATCACTGTGGCCATTTATGATGGCAGTACCCAAGCCCCACGGTGTCTAAAGAAGCTCCAAAGCCCAATCTATTATAAAAATAACAGTGGTAGAACACAGACAAGCAGTACCCAAACGTTTTTCTGGATTCTTTCCGCACCACCCCCAACAGAGGAAAACAGGTGGGGAAGGGAGGTCACTGAAAGGCAAACCCGAGGACAAAGTACCCCTAGCCCGCCCAACCGTTCTCCCTCCTCCCCCGAACAATGACTTAAAGCAGCGTTGGTAGATAAAATACAGGATTTCCAGTTAAATTTAAATTTCAGATAAACAGTACTTGGAACATACTTATATATTTTGAAGTATCCGTTTTTTAAAGCATCCTCTGGAGGTCATTGGACATTAGCTGAGATAGATGTCTGGAACCGGTCAAGGGTCTTTCCTGCGCAAGCCAAGCCGACCTGCACAGCTTCATCTCCGCTTTGTCTGGGATCAGAAACGCCGCAAACACACGCTGGTGGTAAAACCCGCGAGAATCATCGACTACGCATCCGTACAAGCAGGAGCGGCTGGGCTAGGACACGCGAGACAATAAGGGACGTGGGCCTCACAACCACGCGCGCGCGTGCGCGCGGAGAGCGAAGACAGATGCTGAGGAAGAGCCCCGCACTACACCCTACTTCCGGCTGAGGGCAAACCCGGAAGCCCTCGTCCCACTCCCTTTGGTAAGTACCAACCTTTTTCCTCACATGTTCTTCCGCCCTTTTTCTCTAGGTTCTTGCGGGTATCTTCCTCTCCAGTTCAGAGCAGTGGCTTGCACCTGGCTTTCCGAAAAGAGAACAAGGAGGAAGGAACAGGGAGAATGGCGTGAAAAGGTGGCTGGACGGGAATAGAGAAACGCCCCTACGGATGCCTCGGTGCCGGATGGATCTCCCTCAGGGCTGGAGGCTGGGCTGGGGGCTTGAAATGGCATTCAGCAATGACGAATGGACTACAGTTCGCAGTTAGGACCGCGGAGGCGGGACTACCTGTCCCAGCGACAATGGCGCAGCCCTCCTAAGCTTGTGCCTTTCTCATTATCTCCAGGGGTCTGATGGCCAGAGAGCTAGATTTGCCCTCCTTGTAGAAACTCAGTTTCCAATAAGACCTCTCCGGAATTCCATCGATTTTGCGGAGAAAAATCCTTCAGTCTAACCTGTTCCCTAGCGTCACCTAACGTCCCCTAGTGATAGTAGGTAGGGAACATGACAGGGAAACTAAAGCTCCTTATGTGCCCCGCCTTAGGGACTGCAGTTCCCAATATGCTGCGGGAAAGCTCCTTGAGCTTTACCGCCGGGTAAATCCAATCCCCTTGCTTAGTGTTGCCTGAGACAAGTTAACAGGCATGGAGATGGGCAGTGAGAGGACTACAGCTCCTAACGTAATGTGGTGTGACATTGATACACAACAAGTCCTAGTATGCACCACCCATAGCTCTAGGTGTATGGTCTCTTCCACCTCCTCAAAGTTCCTAAGATTTGAGTACATTTGGTGGAGGCAACAAGTGGACTACAGTTTCAAGGAATTCCTGAGGAAAGAGGAAGGCTACACTCCCAGTAGATGCCTTGATGTCTTTTCCTCTCCTTAAGTAGCATACCTACCCCTGAGCCCTGGAAGTGCTCGGAGAAAAGTACACTGCCACTTTTACCTTTTTCAAATTGTAACAGTGGTTTAGACCCAAGGACAAACATAGGTTGAAAGTGAAAGGTTGGGAAAAGATATTTCATGCAAATAACAATCAGAAAAGAGCAGGAACAGCTACACTAATATCCAACAAATTAGACTTCAAATGTAAAACAGTTAAAAGAGACAAAGAAGGACACTATGTATTAATAAAAGGAACAATTCAGCAAGAAGACATTACAATTGTAAATATTTATGCACTGAGCCAGAATGCTCCAAAATATATGAGGCAAACACTGAAAAGATAAAAAGACACAACTACCATAATAGTTGGAGACTTCAATTCCCTGCTCTCATCAATGGACAGAGCATCTAGACAGAGGATCAATAAAAAAACAGAAAATTTGAGTAATACAATAAATGAACTAGACTTAACAGACATTTATAGAACATTACACCCCACAACAGCAGGTTACACCTTTTTCTCAAGTGCTCATGGATCATTCTCAAGAATAGACCATATGCTGGGTCACAAAGCAAATCTCAATAAATTTAAAAGATTGAAATCATACAAAACATTCCCTTGGATCATAAAGGAATGAAATTGGAAATCAATAACAGGCAGAGGGCCAGAAAATTCATAAATATATGGAGTCTCAACAACACACTCAAGGAAGAAATTATAAGATAAATCAGTAAATATCTCAAGGCAAATGAAAATGAAAACAGAACATAACAAAATTTATGGGATGCAGCAAAGGCAGTGCTAAGAAGGAAATTTATTGCCCTAAATACCTAAAACAAAAAAGAAGAAAAGAAAAATTGAGGAATTAACTGTTCACTTAGAAGAACTAAAGAAAGAACAGCAAACTAGCCCAAAAGCAAGCAAAAGGAAAGAAATTACAAAGATTAGAACAGAAATAAGTGAAATTGAGAACATGAAAACAATTAAGAAAAAAACAGAAATTGGTTCTGAGAAAATCAATATTGATGAACCCTTAACAAGGCTGACAAAAAGAAAAAGCAAGAGTATGCAAGTAAATAAAATCAGAAATGGAAGAGGAGCCATAACAAATGACCCCACAGAAATAAAGGAGGTAATGAGAGAATACTATGAACAACTTTATGCTAATAAACTAAACAACATAGATGAAATGGACAACTTCCTAGAAAGGAGTGAATAACCAACATTGGCTCAAGAAGAAATAGACGACCTCAACAAATCAATCACAAGTGAAGAAATTGAATCAGTCATTAAGACACTCCCCAAAAAGAAAAGTCCAGGACCAGATGGCTTCACATGTGAATTCTACCAAACATTTAAGAAAGAATTAGTACCAATACTGCTCAAACTCTTCAAAAAAAAATGAAGAGGAGGGAAGGCTACCTAACGCATTCTAGGAAGCCAACATCACCCTCATACCAAAACCAGACAAAGGATAAAACAAGAAAAGAAAATTACAGACCAAGCTCTCCAATGAATATAGATGCAAAAATCCTCAACAAAATTCTTGCAAATAAAATGCAGCAACACATTAAAAGAATTATACACCGTGACCAAGTAGGATTCATCCCAGGTTGCAAGGATAGTTCAACATAAGGAAATCATTTAATATAATACACCTTATCATCAAATCAAAGCAGAAGAACCACATGATCATCTTGATTGATGAAGCAAAGGCATTTGACAAAATTCAACACCCTCTCTTGATAAAAATATTTCAAAAGATAGGACTAGAATGGCGCTTCCTCAATAGGATGAAGGGGATATATGAAAACCCACAGCTAACATCATCCTTAATGGGCTAAAATTGAAAGCTTTCCCCCTAGGATCAAGAACGAGACAAAGATGTCCACTGTCACCATTGTTATTCAACATTGTGTTGGAAGTTCTAGCCAGAGCAATTAGACGAAAAGAAATACAAGGCATCAAAATTGGAAAGGAAGAAATAAAATTCTCGTTCTTTGCAGATGATATGATGCTATATGTTGAAAACCCCAAAAAATCCATAGCAAAAGTGCTAGAACTAATAAATGAGTACAGCAAAGTGGCAGGTTACAAGATCAACACTCAAAAATCTGTAGTGTTTCTATACACTAGTAATGAGCAATCTGAGGGGAAAATCAAGAAAAAAATCCATTTACAATTGCAACCAAAAGAATAAAATATTTAGTAATAAATTTAACTAAGGATACAAATGACCTATACAAAGAAAACTGCAAGAGATTGATAAAGGAAATCAGAAGACCTAAATAAATGGAAGGGCATACCGTGTTCATGGATTGGAAAACTAAATATAAAAATATGTTTATATGTGAGTTCTACCTAATTTGATTTAAGGTTCAATGCAATACCAATTAAAATCCCAAAGACTAACTTTGCAGAAATTGAAAAGCCAGTGGCCAAATTCATCTGGAATGATAGGGTGTCCCATGTAGCTAAAAATATCTTGAGAAAGAAAAACGAAGTGGGAGGTCTCACGTTACCTGACTTTAAGACATATTACAAAGCTACAGTGGTCAAAACAACATGTTACTGTATAAAGGTAGATATACTGACCAATGGAATCAAATAGGGTGTTCAGATATAGACCCTCTCATCTGTGGACAATTGATCTTAGATAAGGTAGTCAAGCCAACTCACCTGGGACAGAACAGTCTCTTCAATAAATGGTGCTTGGAGAACTGAATATCCATATGCAAAAGAATGAAAGAGGATCCATATCTCACACCCTAAACAAAAATTAACTCAAAGTCGACCAAAGACCTAAACATTAGACCTAAGGTCATAAATCTTTTAGAAGAAAATGTAGGGAAATATCTTATAAACCTTGTAATAGGAGGTGGTTTCCTAGATCTTACACCCAAAGCACAAGCATTGAAGAAATAAATTGATAAATGGGAATGCCTTAAAATTAAGCACTTTTGTGCATCAAAGAACTTTGTCAAGAAAGTAAAAAAGGCAGTCTATGCAATGAGAGGCAGTATTTGGAAACCACGTATCAGATAAGCATTTATGATCCAGAATATATAAAGAGATTCTTCAACTCAACAACAGAAAACCAAACAACCCAATTTTAAAAATGGGCAAAAGACATGAACAGACTTCTCAAAAAAGAAAATACAAATGGCTAAAAGGCCCATGAAAAGATACTCAACTTCCCTGGCTATTGGAGAAACGCAAATCAAAACCACAATGAGATATCATCTGACACCCACCAGAATGTCCATTATCAATAAAACATAAAATGACAAGTGCTGGAGAGGATGTGGAGAAAGAGACACACTTATCCACTGTTGGTGGAAATGTAAAATGGTAAACCACAGTGGAAGGCAGTTTGACAGTACCTCAGGAAGCTAAGTAGAATTGCCATATGATCCAGCAATACCATTGCTAGGTATCTCCTCAGAGGACATGAGGGCAAGGACACAAATAGACATTTGCATACCAATGTTTATAGGAGCATTATTTACAATTGCCAATAGATGGAAACAACCAAAATGTCCATCAACAGAGGAGTGGCTAAACAAGCTATGGTATATACATGTGATGGAATATTATGCAGCTGTAAGACAATAAAGTTATGAAGTATGTAACAACATGGATGGACCTTGAGGACATTATGCTGAGTGAAATTAGCCAGAAACAAAAGGACAAATACTGTATGGTTTCACTGATATAAACTAACATTATTAAATGAGCTTGGAGAATTTCAGTTAAGAACAGAGACCATCAGGAGATAGAAATAAGGTAGATATTGGGTAACTGAAGCTGAAGGGATACAGATTGGGCAAAAGAATTGATTGTAAAAATGCAAAAATGGATAACACAATGCACTTAACTGTAATACAGTAATGTTAGTGCACTGAATGAAGCTGAATGTGAGAATGATAGGGGGAGAAGGGCTGGGGGCACAAATGAGATCAGAAGGAAAGATAGATAATAAAGACTGGAGATGGTATAATCTAGGAATGCCTAGAGTATACAATGATAGTGACTAAATGTACAAATTTTAAAATGTTTTTCCATGAGGAAGAACAAACAAATGTCAATATTGCAGGGTGTTGAAAATAGAAGATAATTCATATTTTAGAACTTTATGTGTGAGACTAAAGCAAAAAATGTTTATTTGGTACAAAATTTATATTTTGACTAGTGCATTTCCTAATATAACTTATGTGGACAACTTAATTGAACACCATAAGTACATGGAATCTTGAGTAGGGCATGAGATTTTGTAGGTTGTCCAGAGTGGTGGCCCAATAAATCCCAGAGTGATTTGAACAGTGAATAAAAAGTATTTGCAAAGTCCCTTTGGGGGAATGGCAAGACAAGGGGAAAATTCAACTTTCCTATTTGGAGAATTCCTGATATTCTCGCAAGCAGTGGGGTGAGCAAATCAATAGGCTGAGCCCTCAAACTTGGAGTTTGTTCATATGAAACTTATCCCTGCAAAGGATAGGCTAAGCCTCCTCAAAATTAGGCCTAAGTCACCCCCAGAGAACCTCTTTTGTTGCTCAGATATGGCCTATCTCTCAGCCAACATGGAAAACAAACTCACTGCCCTCCCCCTCTCTACACGGGACATGACTCTTAGGGCTGTAAACCTCCCTAACAACATGAGAAGAAATCCTAGAATGAGCTGGGACTCAGCATCTCAGCTTCAAGGGATTGAGAAAACCTCCTCAATCAAAAGGGGGAAGAGAGAAATGAGGCAAAATAAAGTGTCAGTGGCTGAGAGATTTCAAGCAGAGTCAAAAGGTTCTTATGGAGGTTATTCTTATGCATTAATAGATATTTGCTTTTTAGTTTAAGGTGTATTATAGAGGCTAGAGGAAAGTGCCTGAAATTGGAGAGCTGTGTTCCAGTAGCCATGTTTCTTGAAGATGGTTGTATAATGATACAGCTTTTGCAAAGTGACCGTGTGATTGTGAAAACCTTGTGTCTGATGCTCATTTTCTCTACATTACGGACAGATGAGTAAAAAATATGGATTAAAAATAAATAAATAATAGGGAGAATAAATATTAAAATAAATTGAGTAGATTGAAATACTGGTGATCATGGAGTGGTAAGGGGTATAGAAAAAATAGCAGGAACAAAGGTTAAAATATATTGGGTAGATGGTAATACTAGTGGTCAATGAGAGGGAGTAGTAAGAGGTATGGTGTGTATGAGTTTTTTCTTTTTTCTTTTTATTTCTTTTTCTGTAGTGATGCAAATGTTTTAGGAAATGATCATGATGATGAATATACAACTATGTGATGATATTGTGAGCCATTAATGATACACCAAGTATGGAATGTTCATATGTTAAGAATGTTCACATTTGTATGTTATTTTGTTTTGTCAATAAAATATATACATTAAAAAATTGTAACCGTGGACCAAAATCTATACACAGCTATCAGAATGGCACTTAGATGTGTCATTCCTCTTCTCAGAACCCTCCCATAGTTTCCATCTTGTGTAGAGTAAAAGCCAAAATTCTGGAGATGGCCCATAAATCCAAACATAATCTGGCGCTCTCTTTTTTATTATCATTATTAATTTTTTAATTTTTTTAAATACCAAAAAAACACCAAACGCATTCATAATTTTTTATCATTCTGTTCTACATATATAATCAGTAATTCACAATAGCATCACATAGTTGCATATACATCATCATGATCATTTCTTAGAACATTTGCATCTGTTCAGAAAAAGAAATAAAAAGAAAACAGAAAAAAAATCATATATACCATACCCCCATCCCTCCCCTCACCAATCACCAGCATTTCATTCTAAATTTATTTTAACATTTGTTCCCCCTATTATTGATCTTTATTCCATATGTTTTACTCATCTGTTGATAAGGTAGATAAAAGGAGCATCAGACACAAGGTTTTCACAATCACACAGTCACATTGTGAAAGCTATATCATTATACAATCATCTTCAAGAAACATGGCTATGGAACACAGCTCCACATTTTCAGGCAGTTCCCTCCAGCCTCTCCACTACATCTTGACTAACAAGGTGATACCTATTTAATGCATAAGCATAACCTCCAGGATAACCTCTCGACTCTGTTTGGAATCTCTCAGCCATTGACACTTATTTTGTCTCATTTCACTCTTCCCCCTTTTGATCGAGAAGCTTTTCTCAATCCCCTGATGCTGAGTCTCAGCTCATTCCAGGATTTCTGTCCCATGTTGGCAGGAAGGTCCACACCCCTGGGAGTCATGTCCCACGTAGACAGGGGGAGGGTGGTGAGTTTGCTTGTTGTGTTGGCTGGAGAGAGAGGAATCTGGTGCTCTCTTACTTTCTGACCTCATTTGCTGTCATTCTCCCCGTTTTGGTTTGCTAAAGCTGATGGAATGCAATATACCAGAATTGAATCAGCTTTTATAAAGGGGATTTATTAAGTTATAAGTTTACAGTTCTAAGGCCATAAAAATATCCAAACTAAGGCATCCAGAGAAAGGGCCAGATAATGTCTGGGTTTCCTCTATTACATTGGAAGGCATTTGGTTGATGTCTACTAGTCCATTCTTAGGTTCTCTGGGGAAAAACTCTGGCTTCTTGCATGCTTAGCATTTCATGGGAAGTCACATGGCAACATCTGCTGGGCTTCTCTCCCAGCTTCTGGTTTCAAATAACTCTCGCAGATCCTATGGGTCTTGTTATCATTTCCCTCTGCATCTCCAAATTTCTACATCTCTGTTAGCTCTTTTAAGGACTCTGAGAACCTAATCAAGAGTCATCTTGAATGGGTGGAGTCATATTTCCATCTAATCAAAAGGAATAATCTCTATGGAGACAACCCAATCAAGAGGCCCCACCCTAAAGGAGGTTTGTCCCCACAAGATTGGATTAGGATTAAAGGAGTGTGGCTTCTCTGAGGAACATGACAGTTTCAAGTCAGCACACTCCCCTTTACTCAATCTGCTCTAGCCACACTGACAACCTTGCTGTTTCTCAATGAAAGCTTACAAGGAACCTATTGCCATTGTTTTGCCACTATAAGTAAGCTTTTTAAAAAAAATAAAATTTACTGTGAAATAATTTCAAACTTACAGGACAGTTGCAAAATATAATATAAAATCCATACAGAGAACTCCAACATACCCTCTACCCAGATAATGAGATCCCACTAACTTTTAACATTTTGCCACCTTTGCCATATCATGGCTTCTATCTATCTGTCTGTCTACCTTGAATAAACTTTTGATTTGCTTATAACCAGTAACATATGTTATAAATGACCAAAGTTAGGTCAGAATAAATCTGGCTACTTGGAGACCACCAACCTGTAAGTGATATAGCCAAACCTTTAGGGTCCATCTGTATACACTGCAGTTGGCAGCCCTAGCCTTTGAGTCATCCCAGCCTAAACACCAAACATATGAGGTATTGAACCTTCAGATGATTCAACCCCCCTAGCCAGATCTTCCCAGATGCTGTCCCAGGCATTGTGGAACAGAAACAAGACATTCCTGAATTTTGACCCACAGAATCCATTAATGTAATAATGGTTTTTAATATATTCACCCACTTGTGCATTCATCACCACAATTAATTTTAGATTAATTAATTTGTTTAGATTAATTTTATTTAATTGATTTATTTAGATTAATTTTAGATTAATTAAATAATTTAAAGGTAATCTGCTATGTAACAAACACAGCTTTTGCCCACACTGCTCTTCTGAACACTGTATTCAATGATCAACACATATTCAATGATCTACTTGACATTTCCTCTTGGATGTCATATGGGAGCCTCAAATTTAACATGTTCAAGTGCTAACATTTTATTTCCCTTCACCCTTCCAAAACTGCTCTTCTTCCCATAAACCTGTTTCAGTGAGAACTCTACCATTAACTAACTATCAGAGCCAGAAACCTGAGAAGTAGCCTGGATACTTCTCTCCCCATAGGCCCCATTGTCCTGGCCATCCTTTTTATTCATAATAAAAAGAAATGAAGTACTGATACATGCTCCAACATGGATGAACTTTGAAAACATTGTGCTATGTAAAAGAAGACAGTCAAAAAGTACCACATATTGTATGATATCATTTATATGAAATATCCAGAATAGATAATCTATGGATACAGAAAGTAAATTAGTGGTTACCTAGAGCTGGAGGTATTGTGGATTTTGGGAGGTGATGGCTGAGGGTTGGGTTTTGAGATTTCTTTTGGGGATAATGAAAGTATTCTAAAACTAATTGTGGTGATGAATGAACAAGTGGGTGAATATATTATAAACCACTGGGGCCAGGCCACGGTGGCTCAGCAGGCAGAGTTCTCGCCTGCCATGCTGGAGACCCGGGTTCACTCCCCGGTCCCTGCCCATGCCAAAAAAAAATTGAATTTTATGCTTTAAATGTGTGAATTGTATTGTATGTGAATGATATCTCAATAAAGCTGTTAAAAAGCTACTTCCAGGGAAAAAAATCTTCTATCTCCATAGCTCCTGCACAAAACCACCATCATCTTTTGTTTGAAATATTGCATCAATGTCCAGAATTTCCCTATTCGACCTGGAAGTCAGAAGGATCTTCAAAACAGATCTAATTATGGAATTCCATTACTTCACATTTTCATCAAGTTTAAAGAGGCATACAAAACCCTCCACAATCTGGACCCTTCCAATCTCTTCACTTTAATTTCTCTATCTTTATAACTCTCCACACTATGGCCATATTTAACTTCTTTCTGTTCCTCCTACATTCCCTGCTTTCTTTCGGCTCCATATCACACCCCAAATTTCTAACTGCTTCACACCTTTCATCCTAAACATCCCTCTAGCAAAGAGAACTTGCTGACCACTAGAGTAGGTTAGAGTTCCCTGTTATATGTTCTAGTAGTTCTCTGTACTTCCCCATGTAATAGTCATCACCTGCTAGAATAACTCCATAACAGAAGAAACTTTGGTGTTCTGAATATTAGGTGTAACCTCAGCACTTCAGAAGATGTCTGGCACAGAGTAGTGCTCAGTAAATATTTGTTGAGTGAGTTTAGGAAAAGATATTACTGAGCTGTTAATTTCCTTTGCAAAGTTATCCATAACCAACAGTACCAATATCCAAGGTAGTGAATCTGGCTAATTCTGAATTTTAGGAATATTTTCATCAACATCATAAAAGATCTTATTGTAACATTTATTGGGTCTGGGATTCAATTCTTTCTGATGCCATAAATCTATGATTTATTTAAATTTCTTATGACAGAACCTATAAACTCATTCAAATTTGTATTTAACATAACGATAAAATTTTTCAATATTATTTTTTCAGAAAAAAAAATTTTCATTTCACTTTGCAGTGACATAAGCAAAGGTTTTCCTTAAAAATCATGTTCTATCAAGTTGTAGAATTGAGTTACCTAGGCATCCTCGTTGACACTTTTCTCTGTCCTTCTACTTCCTGCTCACTTATTGCTATGCCTAGAACAAGCCATTATCATTTTCCCATAGATTACTATAAAAGGGTTGCCTTGAGTCCATACCTGTCTCCTTGAATCCAGTCTTCTCTCTGTACCATTACTGGGTAATTTCCCCAAAAGTATCTTCTCATTCACTAATTCTCCCCACATCTGTGGCTAATCTATGCTTTTAATTTTAATGACAATACATTTACTTTCCAGAACTTCTATTTGCCTCTTCTCAAATCTACTTCACATTTTCTTCTACATTTTGCCATGTATGTATGTAATCACTTGTTTTAATTAGAGAAATTATAGGTTTATGAAAAAAGCCATGCAAGAAATAGAGTTCCCATATACCCAGTTTTCCCTATTATTGATACTTTACATTAGAGTGATAGCTTTGTTACAATTAATAAAACAATATGATAATGTTTATACCATTAATTATAGCCTATAGTCTACATTAGGGCTCACAGTGTTGTACAGTCCTGTTTTTTAATTTTTATTCTAGCAACATAAATATGCCTAAAATTCCCCCCTTTAACCACATTCAAATATAAAATTGAATGTCTAATTACATTCACAATGTTGTGCTACTATCACCACCATCCATTACCAGAACTTTTCTACCACCCCAATCAGAATCTCTGTACTTATTAAGCATTAATTCTCCATATATTACCCTCTTCCCAGCCCCTGGTAACAAATATTCCAGTTTCTGACTCTCTGAATTTGCTTATTCTAATTATTCCATATCAGTGAGTTAATAAAATATTTATTCTTTTGTGTCTGACTTACTTCACTCAACATGATGTCTTCAAGGTTCATCCCTATTGTAGCATGCATCAGAGTTTATTCCTTTTTATGGCTCAGTAGTTCATATATGTACATACCACATTGTGTTTATTCATCTGTTGATGGACACTTGAGTTGTTTCCATCTTCTGGCAATTGTGAATAATACCACTGTGAACATCAGTGTGAGAATATTTTAGTCCTTCCTTTCAATTATTTTGGGTATATATATAGAAGTGAGATTGCCTGGTCATATGATAATTCTTTCATAATCACTTTTAAATACAATTATTTAAGAGCCTGTAACTGATAGCTTTGCTATTTGAAAATCTTGGGAATCCTGCCATTTGGTATGTCTTCTGACCATTTCCCAAATATGTTGTAATGTGGGATTATGTGCTTATTTTCAATAGGTTTTATATTTGGAAATTTTTAAATGAGAACCAGTCCTTCTATAGATATTTTATGTTTGCTTCTGCAACTAACCCAAGGAATATCAAAAACCCAGGACAATTTTATGTAAACATCTTGGTTTGGGACTCCTTTATTGCTTAGGAGTGTGAATTAAAACTGCTAGGGAAGCAAAGGCATATCTCCAGAGTCTCTGCCTCTCTTGGGCCCACATTTGTCTGTAATAGGATGGGAAGAGTGGACTTGTGCAAAGCACCTCATCTTCTTACTAGTAAAATTGGCAGTGGTTTTAAAATATAGAATATCTTCTTTGGTCCTCTTAGTAAAGAATTTCATGGTTGGGGCAAGTTTTACAATGGATCCTAAGTATCTTTCATTCTTGCAAACCACAGCTAGTTCCCTTTCTCGAAGGCCTAATTTCATTGGTATAACCCTATGCTTTTTGAGTCCTAATTAGTTCATCTCAAATTATTGGATAATTCACAAGTGTCCAGCCACCCATCTTTGAAGTGACTAGATAACTGCTTTTGAAAATTGTACAAAATGCTTAACCCATCTTGACACTATCTTGAAGTAATCAGTATGTCTGCATCATGTTGGGAAATATGAATCACCATAACTAGTAAGAAAATGAGGTGCTTTACACAAGTCCACTCTTTCCATCTGTTACAGACAAAGGTGGACCTAGACTCTGAAGCTATGCCTTTGCTTCCCTAGCAGTTTTTTTTTTCTTTTTTCTATTCAGTTTCAAGAAAAGAGCCCTGATTTGCAGGAGAGATTTTATTTTACTGAACCAGTTCTGTGGAAATTTAATTCATTAGGGGAATTGTCTTTGGAACAAAGTGGCAGCTCTAAGATTATTTTTGTTATGCTTTCAGAAATATGAAGAAGCCTGCACAACTGTAGTGGGAAGATACCAACTTTGAGATCTACTACTCTTAAGTAGTAATTTTAATTGTTGATTTTATAGTTTTGTTTCTAAAATGTTATGCTTTGTTTTCTTTTATTATAATCATGCACCATCATAAGATTGTGCTGACATTTTTTATCAAATGGTTAAGAGAAGGTCTCATAAATCCTGAAGTTGGCTTTATTATTAGTGTTTGAATAAAAAATTTTAGAACATAAAAAGTGAAAAATTATTTTGTTTTACACATAGGGTCAAGGTAGGAATTGCTTCCTCTCTCCTGGAATACTCCCATTATTACACAAATATGCAGTGATATCCCCCAGCTTAAAAACAGAACCATCCTCCCTTGACTCCATACTTGCCTTCAGCTAGCACTCTGTTTTTCTACTCCCTTTTATAGAAAACTCCCTGAATCCATTATAAAGAGTAGCATAAGAAAGATAAATCAGAAAATATTGATGTTAGTTAACAAAAAGGGGGAGGGAGCAAAAAAGGGAATTAGGGACATGAGAGGAAATGATACTTCTCTGAATATACTTTTAACTTTTGAAATGATATAACATTATAATATGCAAACAATAAAAATAAAACAATAAGAATGAAAAGAGAGGGAAACATATAACTGCAAGTAAATGGAAGCAAATAAACCTAACTGTACTTTGAATTGAATATTTTGGTCAAAATAACTCTGAAAGAAAGAAAGAACTAGTTCAAGTACCTTATAAGCAAAGTATTTTACAAATATGCTCAGATTTGGGCAGGGTAGAGTGTGAGGGGTGTGTGGGTAAATTATTGCTAACAAATTCTGAATTCTTTTTAATAGGCTTATTTATTATAATCATATGGGCAAAACAATTCTGAAGCTATTTTAAATGCATCATAGAATTGAGCAAATGAGTAAATATATTGATGCTTTGGGGAATAAGAGAACTTAACTGTGGAATAAAGGGCATACAAATATGAAATAGGGGCAGGCAACAAAGATCCCTATAGGGATGGATTGAAATTGGATGTATTATTATGTATTCATGATCTTTAAAATATATATAATGTATTTATAAGCATGTTTATGTACATGTGCATATATGTATGTATATGCATATATACACACATATACTTAATTTCCTAGCTGTGTCTGCTGAAAGGGCCAAAAGCAAAGTCACTCCGATAGCAATGAGTTCACTAAGTGCCCAGATATTGGTCTCTGTTTAAATTTCCTAGGGTTTGGTCTCCGTATGAGTTTCACAAACTGATGTAAGACAACTGACATTTATTTTCAGGAGGCCAGAAGTGCAAAGTCAAGGTGTCATTGGCAGGGTTGGTGCCTTCTGGAGGCTCTGAGGGAGAATCTGTTCCATGACACTCTCCTAGCTTCTTGCAGTTACTTGCAATCCTTGGTGGTCCTTTGCATTATTCTCTGCTTCCATCATCAGATGGCCTTCTTCCCTGTGTGTTTCTAAATTTCCCTCTCTTTGTGAGGACATCAGTCATTGGATTTAGGGCCCACCCTACTCCAGTATAACCTCATCGTAACTTGATCACATCTTTATTAAGTCATATTCACAGGACTTCAGCCTATCATTTTTGGGGGTACAATTGAACTCACAATAATCTCTAAAACCAATATTCCTTATTAAAAGGAACAAGTGATCTTTAGAGAAATAGCTAATTCCAGAGCAGGGGAAGGGTAGGTACAAAATGAAACTGGAATATCTCTTTATACCAGAAAATAGGTATGGTAGACTGAGTTGTGTATCCCAAAAAGAAAGAAAGAAAGAAAAAACATGTTTTTAATCTTAATCCTATTCATGTGGGTGTGAGCCTATTGTAAATAGGACTCTTTCAAGATGTTATTTTTAGGTGACATATGTCCAATTCTGTCAGAATGGGTCTTAATCCTATTTCTGGAGACTTTATAAAAGAGAAAGCCATGGGGAGGGGTCAAAAGTTGGAAGCAATGGGAACTGGGAAGAGAAAGGAAAGTACACTGCCACGTAAAGGGAAAGCCACAGAACTCAAGGAT
The DNA here is from genome assembly GCA_004026745.1 of Myrmecophaga tridactyla. Classification (NCBI taxonomy): domain Eukaryota; kingdom Metazoa; phylum Chordata; class Mammalia; order Pilosa; family Myrmecophagidae; genus Myrmecophaga; species Myrmecophaga tridactyla. Next base: position 16,250 of record PVIY010017468.1, on the reverse strand, counting down.
TGCCAACCAGCCAGAACACTACTGACCCTGGGAGGAAGCAAACCTTGTAGTCTCTGAAACTCTGAGCCATAAATTCCTGTTGTTAAGCCAACCCAGTGTGTGGATTTGTTATAGCAGCTGGGTGTTTTGGATGTGATATAGAAGTTCTTTGGGTGATAAGATACAGACACAGATAGCCAGACAGCCAAGAATGCATGTACTTTATTGGATCAAAGGAGACAGAGGAAGGGAGAAGATAATGAGGATGACAGAGGGTCCCTAAGCTAGACTCCTGTGAGGGTCAGTGGAGGAAGAAGTGGGGAAGAGAAGAAGAACATATAGATACTGGACTCTCATCTTTATTGTGACCTAGAGGGAAGAGTGATGTTTTCCTATGGATGCTGGAGACTGACAACTTTAAACTATGCAGCATGAAAGGCAGAAGGCTATCTGGGGAGGATGATGGCAGCTTTTATCATCCAAATAACATGGAATTATGTGCCTTGCTAGTTGCAGTTACATCCAGGACAGGGCTGACTTGGGTGATTGCTCAAAAGGGGAACTTATGACCAGGTCAGGCAAGAGGAGGCATGAAATAAAATTTATTTTATACCAGGAAACTAGGACAGTTTTTGGCACCAGAAAATTGGTACTGTTATTACAAACCCTTAAAAATGATTTTGAAATTGGATAATAGGTAGCAGGAGGAAGAATTGTCAGGTATTTGATAGAAAAAGCCTAGATTGCTTTGGAGAGACTGTTAGTAGAAATATGGACATAAAAGGTACTTCCAATAAGGGCTTAAAAGGAAATGATGAATATTTTATTGGAAACCAGAGGAAAGGCAAGATTTTTAGCAGAGAACCTGGCTGAATCCTAGTGTTGTGAAATCTGAGTGTTGGATTGAAATTTGAACTTGTAAGCAATGTACTTGGCTATTTAGTTGAGGAGGTTTCCAAGCTAAGTGTGAAAGGAAATATAGCAAATATATAATTAATTTTATGCCAAAATTTGAGAGGAAAGCAACAAGCTGAGAACTGAACTCTAAAGCACAAAGGAATCAGCAGTTGATGATTTTGAAAATTCTCAGCCTATTCAAATAGTGTGCTCTGAGACTGGAACCAGGCACAGCTCTATCAGAACCTCCCTATTCTTCTATCCTCTGGGTTCAAGGAACCCAGAGAACAGGGTTCCTTGTAAGAGTTTAGCTGAGCAACCTTTGCTAAAAAGGGGTGGTTGAACATGGATCCAGGGAGCCGTTTCAGAGGGTGTCAGTATTGGAAATCCTGGAGGAAAATGTGCTTGTTGGAATCTGTTGTGTACCCCAGAAGAGCCATATCCTTTAATCCTCATTCAATATTGCTTGGTGGGAGCCTTTTGATTATCCATGGAGATGTGCCAGGATGGAGTTTGCTTACTGGAGCCCTTTAAGAGGGAACAGTTTTGAAAAAATCTTTAAAGCCCACACAGCCAGAGACCTTTAGAGATGAAAAAGGAACACCGCCCCCCACACACACACATCTTGGGGAGCTTAATAAAACAAGAAGCCTGGAAAGAAAATTAGCAGATGTCAGCATGTTTGCCATGTGCTTTTCCAGTTGAGAGAGAAATGCTGAACATTATCAGCCTTCTTGAACCAAGGTATCCTTCCCTGGATGCCTTAGATTGGACATTTCTATAGCCTTGCTTTAATTTAGACATTTTTGCAACCTTAGAACATATAAACTTGCAACTTAATACACTCCATTCTGGTATATTGCATCCCAGCAGTTTGCAAACTAGAATAGATTTTGGTACCAGGAGTGGGGTGCTGCTGTAGTTTGCAAATACCAACCATGTTGGAATGGCTTTTTAAATGAATAAGGGGAAGATTCTGGGAGAGTTGTGAGGAGTTTGGTAGATGACCTAGAATGAATGCCTTGAAGAGACTGTTGGTAGAAACATGGACTTTAAAGATACCTCTGATGAGACTTTAGACAGAAATGATGAATATGTTGCTCCAAATTGGAAGGAAGGCATTCTTTGTAGATGGATAGCAGACTTTAAGTATGATGACCTTGGATATTTAGAAGAAGAAATTTGCAAACTAACTGTGGAAAATGCTGTCTGGCTGCTCCTTGAAGCTTATGATAAAATGCGAGAGGAAAAAGATTGGTTGAGAACTGAGCTTTTGGGTACAAAGAAACCAGAAATTGATGTTCTGGAAAATTCTGGACTTCCAGAAAGGGAGACCCCAGAGAATAGTGTCCATGTGAAGATTTAACCAAATGTGGAACCAATCAGCCATTTTAGAAAAAGTCAGGATTGGAGATGGAGTTATCCAGGAAGGATTTGTGGAAACTCCTTTTGTCTAATGGGCATTATCCTTGCCTACTACATAAAAGCCAACAAGAGTGTTGTGGAATCTGTATAAATGGTACCAATGCCAGTCTGGACTAAGGCTCAGAAAAGGGACAAAGTGAAGGTAAAATGTCTTCAGGGGTAGAACGATGGAGGCTAAGGTCTGAAGTCAAGAAACCTTGGGCCGGGACAGTGGATCCACCCAAGTATTTGGAGAGGATGAGTTGGCCCCAAAGGCAGAGGGTGAGCCTTCCACCTCCTTGCACTGGAAGGGTTGTGCCGCCTCAGGCCGTGGAGAGAGTGGAACACATTTCTTGGGAATTAGGGAGAGCCTGGCGGCCACCACATGAAAAAATTGAATGTGTGCCCTGGAGGTGGCAGAGAGCCCAGGTGCAGTCCCAATGCTTGGAGAGGGTGGAGCCGAGAAAAAGATGATCTCCCCAGTGTCTCCCAAGGTTGCATTTGGAGAGAGACAAACCACTGCACAGGTCCTTAGGAAGGGTAAGACTGCCACTTTCTAAAGCTCCAAACATAAATGATTCTCAGACTTTGAAATATAATGGAGTTTGCTCTGAAGGTTTTCAAAACTGCTTGGATCCAGTGACCCCTGTGTTCCTTGCAATTGCTCCCTGTGGAAATAGGGATATGTATCCTATGACTGTCCCTCCTTTTTATATTGGCAGCAAATAACTTGTTCTGAGTTTTACAGATCCAGAGCCAGAGAAGAATTTTACCTTAGGACAGACCATGCCTGTAGCTGACTTTGATGAGATTTTGTACTGTTTCTGATGTTGTATTGTATTTGTATTGCTACTGAAATGGTTTAAGGTTTCTGATATTGTGATGGAATGAATGTATATTGCATTTGGAAATAACATCTTTTGGGGGTCCAAAGGGTGGAATGTACCAATTTGAATCTGCTGTGTGCCCAAGAAAAGCCATGCCCTTTAATCCTCATTCAGTATTGCTGCGTGGGAGCTTTTTGATTATCCATGGAGATGTGGCCCACTCAATTATGGGTGGTAACTTTTAATTAGATGGTTTCCATGGAGCTGTGTCTCCACCCATTCAAGGTGGGGGTTGCTTACTGGAGCCCTTTAAGAGGGAACCATTTTGGAAAAAGCTTAGAACCCATGCAGCCAGAGACCTTTAGAGGTGAAGAAGGAAAATGCCCCACAGGGGAGCTTAATGAAACAAGAAGACGAGAGAAAGCTAGCAGATGTTGCCATGTTCACCATGTGCTTTTCCAGTTGAGCGAGAAACCCTGAATATCATCGCTCTTTCTTGAATGAAGGTAACCTCTCGTTGGTGCCTTAATTTGGAAATTTTATAGGCTTCCTTTAATTTGGACATTTTCACATCCTTAGAACATGTAAACTTGTGACTTAGTAAATTCCCCTTTTTAAAAACTGTTGTTTCTGATATATTGCATTCTGGCAGCTTGAAAACTAGAACTGAAAGATCAGTGGAAAGTTCTTTTGTCTAGTAGTTTGAATTCCCTTGAACTATATGTAAAACTAACAAGGATAGGAACAGAAGCACTCCCATCCTGGACTGAAAGGGGCAGAGAAGGGATGAATTGAAGGAATCATAGAGGGAGAGGACCAAAAAGTCCTCATTTGGGCACCTAGCCATGTGGAAAGGGCTATTCTGCTCTTGCACTTGAAGGGGGCAAGCCACCTGTCCCTGCACTTAGAAGGGATGGGGCTCCTGTTCCAGTATTTGAGGAGAGTTTAGCTGCCATCCCAATGCTTGAAGAGGGAGGGCCTACACTGCAGTTTTCAGGCAGAGTGAGACTGCTACTCCAGTGTTCAGAGCAGGTGGAACTAGGCTGCAACATTTGGGAAGCGCATGGCCATGGTACAAATGCCTGGAAAGAGTGGGATGCCATTCCTGCAGGCCCAGAGAACAAAACACTGATCCACAGATGATTCACAGACTTTGAGATCTAATGGCATTTGCCCTCCTGGGTTTCAGACTTGATTGGGGCACAAGACCCCTGTCTTCCTTCCAATTTCTCTCTTCTAGAATGGACACATCTATCCTATGCCTTTCCCACCATTGTATTTTAGGAGTAGCTAACTTGTTTTCTAGGTTTCACAGGTCCACAGATGGAGAGAAATTTTGCCCTATATTGGATGTAGAAGTTAGATTCAGGTGTCAACTTGGCCAGGTGATGGTGTCCAGTTCTTCTGTTGCTGTGGACTTAAATCATCAGAATATGAATTTCATCTGTGCCTGATTACATCTGCAGTCAGCCAAGGGGAGTGCCTTCTTCAATGATTGACGTTTAATTTAATTAGCTGGGGGCTTAAAAGAGAAAGGTCAAAAGAGAGCTCAGCAGCCCAACATACCTCAACTCAGAGCTTAGAGCCAGCTCAGACCAGATGTTTAGAAATGCAGAAAGGAAAACCCTGGGGAAATCCATTTGAACCCAGAAGCTGGGAGAAAGTGCCAGAAGACATCGTCGTGTGTCTTCACACATGACAAAGAAACCCAGATGAAAACAAGCTGCCTTTCCTCTGAAGAACTGTAAATTTGTAACTAAATAAATCCCTTTATAAAAGCTGACCATTTCTGGTGTATTGCATTCCAGCAGGTTTAGCAAACTCAAACAATGGGCCACACCCATAACTGATTTTGATGTGATTTGGAATTTAGAGTTGTTCTAAAATGGCTAACAGCTTTTTGGGGCTGTTCTCTTGGACTGCATTTTACATATGGGAAGAAAATGCCTTTTGGGGGTCAAGAGGGTGGACTATGGTAGATTGTGTAATGTACCTCAGAATAAAGCCTGTTTTTAATCTTAAGCCTCATTCCTGCAAGTGTGAACACATTGTAAATAAGATCTTTTGAGGATGTTACTTTTAGTAGGGTGTAGCCAACTATATCAGGTTGGGTCCTAAACCTATGACTGGAAACCTTATAAAGAGAAAGCCATGGAGAGGAGCTGGAAGCTGGAAGTCAGTGGGAACTGGAATAGAAAGGAGAGGAGGACACCACCACATGATTGGAAAGGCAAGGAACTCAAGGATTGCTGACCAGTCAGGATGCTACCAACCCCAGGAGAAAGAGGCCTTCTAGCCTCTAAAAGGAATACATTCTGAGCCATTAAATTTCTCTTGTTCAGCCAACCCGTTATGTGGTATTTGTCCTAGTGACTGGAAAACTAAGACAGTACGGAAATGCTCACACACATACACAAAATGATAGGCACATGTTACAAGGACACAGGTGGCCAAGGGCTGACCAGTAAACATGGAGGAAATGCTGGAGCCAGAGAATCCTTTTGCAGTCATCATGGTAATGATTCATCAATGGATGCTCAATCTAAGGAGAAATTTTGATGGGTAGGATATCTGATTGTCTTAAAGTATTTCCTCATAGATTTATCCATACAAGAAAGGGGGGGGGAAACAGTAATTATATAGTGGAGAAATCAAGGAACACATTGACCAAGTGAACAAAATTAACATCATCACTGAGGGATAGACAGACATAATATGCTCCATATGAGATTCCCTGAGAACAACACATCCCCCTATGCAGTATTCTGTCCAAAAATGTGTAAAGTCAATCTAATCATGAGGAAACACCAGACACACCCCCAAAAAAGAAATATTCTACTAAAAAGTATGTGTGAGGGGACTATATTCTTCAAGAATGGTAATGTTATAAAAGGCAAATAAAGGCTGTGGAAAGGTCCCAAATTAAAGGACGCTAAAGATATATGACAACTAAATACAAAATCTGATTCTAGATGGGCTTCCATAAGGGAAAGGAAATAATGCTATAAAGGACATTATAAGGTCAACTGAAAAACTGGAATATGAGTGGTAGATTACAGCATTGTACCAATATAAATTTATGAAGTTAATAACTTTACAGCTGTGATGGAAAATCTCTGCTCCTAGGAAATACATTCTGAAGTGTTAGATGTAACTTACTCTCAAATAGTTCAGAAAAATATGATTGTATGTATACATAGATAGATAGATAGAAGATAGAATGATAGAAAGATAAGTATAAAACTAATAGGATAAAATGTTAACAATAGATGAGTCTGAACAAAGGATATATAAATGTTCTTTGCATTTTATTTTTGAATTTTTTTTGTAAATTTGAAATCATTTCCAAATTAAAAGTAAAAACAAAAACAAACAAAAATCTATTGAGTCCATTCCTTTAGCCCCATTCTCTCTTTTTAAAAGCAATTTTATTGAAATAAATTCACCTACCATACAATTCATATTGTACAATTGTACAAAATGTACAATCAATGTCTTCTACTGGATTCATACAGTTATACAACCATCCTGACAATCAATTCTAGAAGATTTTCACCATCAAGAGTGTTCACTATGTTATACAGTAAAAGAGTGATTCTTCATCTGGCTTCCTTCAAGTGACATACATGACCCCAAACTTTCCCTTTAAACCACAATTATACCCAAATATCATCACTATTAATTTCACTTGCTATAATATGCTACCATCACCTCTATCCATTTCCAAACTTTTGCAATCGACCTTATTACATATTCTGCACAAAGTAAGCATCAGCTCCCAATTCTGTGCCCTTGTTCTAACTTCTAGTGACATGTTCTAGATATTAACACCATGAGTTTGCTAGTTATATTTCACTCTTATTAGTGAGGGCATACAGTATTTGTCCTTCTGTTTGTGTCCTAGCTTTCAGTTCTTCTGAATATATAACTGGTAGTAGGATTGCTGGATCATATGGCAGATCTATACTTAGTTTCCTAAGAAACTACCAAACTGTCTTCCACGTTGCTGTACCATTCTACTTTCCCACCATCTGTGAATTAGTGTTCCTATTTCTTCACACCCTCTCCAACACTTGCAGTTTTCTGTTTTTTTAATAGTGCCCATTCTAGTAGGTGTGAAATGGTATCTCATTGTAGTTTTGATTTTCATTTCTGTAATAGCTAGTGATGTTGAACATCTTTTTGTGCACTTTTTAGTCACTTTATATCCTCTTTGGAAAAATGCCTATTAATGTCTTTTGTTCATTTTTTATTGGGTTGTTTGTCTTTGTATCATTGAGTTGTAAGATCTCTATAATGTGAATATTAAACCCTTATTGGATATTTGTGGTTCCCAAATGTTTTCTCCCATTAAGTAAGCTGCCTTTTCTCCCTCTTGACAAAGTCCTTTGAAGCACAAAACTATTTAATTTTGAGACAGTCCCATTTATCTACTTTTTGTCTTTTGTTTCTTGTGCTTTGGAAATAAGGTCTAAGGAACCACCTCCCTACATAAGATCTCAAAGATGCTTCCCTACATTTTCTTCTAGGAGTGTTATGGTTCTGGTTCTTATATTTAGGTCTTTGGTCCATATGGAGTTAATTTTTGAATAATATGTGAGGATATACAGCATATACATAGGGTCCTTTTTCATTCTTTCAGGTATGGATATCCATTTTTCCCAGCACCATTTGTTGAAGAGACTGCTCTGTCCCACTTGGGTGGTGTTTCAGCTTTCTGAAGCTGCCAAAAATGTTCCCTTATTGACTCCCTGTCTAGATATTCTATCTATTGATGTGTGTGGTGTATTGAAGTCTCCAACTATCACTGTAGAGACATCTATTTCTCCCTTCAGTTTTGCTAGCGTTTGCCTCTTGTATTTTGGGGCACCCTGGTTAGGTGTGTGCATGTGTATGTGTGTGTATACATATATAGTTTTGATAACAATCACATATATAGTTATAGTCATATATATATAGGATATTCCTTCTTCTTGGATTTCTTTTTTATTAATATATAATGTCCTTCTTTGTCTCATAACAACTTCTTATTTAAAGTATACTTTATCTGATACTAGTATAGCTACCCATGCTTTTTTTTTCTTTTTTTGATGCTGTTTGCATGAGATATCTTTTTCCAACCTTTCACATTCAACCTATTTGTATCCTTGCTTCTAAGATGAGTCTCTTGTAGACAGCATATGAATGGCTCATATTTTTATCCACTCCCTCAGTCTAATTGGGGAATTTAATCCATTAACATTCAATGTTATTACTGTAGTGGTAGTAATTTCAGCCATTTTATACTTTGACTTTTATATGTCGTATCTTATTTTTGTCTCACTTTATACCTTTCTAGTTACCTTTACTGACACTCTTTATTTCTACACTCTGTCCAAGCCTCTCTCCTATCCTTTCCTTTCAGGCTGCAGGACTCCTTTAGTATTTCTTGTAGGGCAGAGCTCTTGTTAATGAACTCTGTCAGCTTCTGCTTATTTGTGAATATCTTAAACTCTCCCTCATTTTTGAAGGATAGTTTTGCTGGATAGAAAATTCTTGGTTGAAAAATTTTCTCTTTCAGTATCTTGAATATATCATACTGCTGCCTTCTTCCTCCATGGTTTCTGTTGTGAGATCAGGGCTTTTATTAGCCATCCCTTGTGTATAATGAATCGCTTTTCTCTTGCTGTTTTCAGAATTCTCTCTTGTCTTTGGCATTTGAAATCCTGATAAGTATGTTTCTTAGAGTACATCTATTCAGATTTATTCAATTTGAAATACATTGCACTTCTTGGACATTGATATCAATGCCTTTCATAAGAAGTGAAAGTTTTTGGCCATTATTTCCTTAAATATTCCTTCTGCTTCCTTTCCCTTCTCTTTTCTTTCTGGGGCACCCATGATGTGAATGATTTTATGCTTTATGTCATCAATCATTTCCCTTAGACTCTGCTCAATTTCTCCCATTGTTTTCTCTGTTTGTTCTTTTGTCTGTTCAAATTTGGGTTTATCTGTATTCTAGCTCACTGATCCTTTCTTCTGCCTCTTCAAATCTGTTGTTGTGTGCTTCTAATGTATTTTTAATTTCCTCTACTATGGCTTTCATTTCCTCTGTTATTTTTATTTACATGCTTTCAAATTCTTCTTTAGCTTATCCACTATCTTCTTAACAACCTTCATTTTTTATCCATCTCCTTGAATTGATTTAGAAGACTTGTTTGAATATCTTTGATTAGTTATTCCAGATTTTGTATTCCCTCTGACTTTTTGATTGCCCCTTTGACTGGGCCAAATCTTCCTGTTTCTGGATATGGTTATTTATTTTTTGCTGATGTGGGCATCAGATTATCTTGGTAAATTTATTCTCAAGGTCAGACTCTCTCACTTGTCAAAACATTTGCTGTTAACTGGGTTTTTAACAGTTGGTTCATCATTATTACCCAACCAGGGCTGGGGCAAGGATGTATGATGGGGATACACACAAGTTATACAAGGCATCAGGGAGAGGGTCATGTAAAAACACCAAAAAAGCCTTTAATTCTGCTCCTCAGGAGTGCCTTTTAAACAACTTCTAAGAGGTGCACTTTCCTCACCTGCCAGCAGGTGGTGGTCATCATCAACCTATTCCCCTTCAACCCTCAAAAGGAAGGCTATATTTAGCTGTCTGGTCCAGATAACGGCTTAGCTGGCCAGGTTGGGTGGGTTGAAATTTGGACTGTGCTGGTCCCCACAGTTCAAATTGGATGGCCAAAAGCTAGAACAGTACTAGACCATGTCCTGGCCTGTCCTTGGCAGATGGACCTCCACTTCCTTTTCAGTCTGCTGCTGCCCACCCACCAGAGATCAGAGACCCCAAAGCTTTCTTCCTTGAGAGTGGAGGATGGGCACCAGGACCGAGGGAGTTTACTCACATTCTCTCTCCACAGCTTCTCTCTCTCTTCCTCCCACACTTTCCTGGGTGTTGCACAGTACTCCCCCTGATCTCCAGAGTTGCAGAACCATTGATTTGAACAGTTTTTGCTCATTCCCTAGTTGTTTATCTGGAAGAGAAGTAAGCCCAGCATCTCCCTAATCAATCATCTTTGATCACCCCATACACACAAACGTTCTCTCTAAAATGCACTCTACAATAGCCATCTATCCCCACCAATCTACCATAACACATTTGTTAAGGTTAGCATCTATATTCAGATCACCAAATCCAATGGTCATTTTTATTCTTTATCATACTTGACCCATCAGCATTATAATTTGATAGTTTATCACTCCCTCTTTCTCGAACTGCTTCTCTTTTTATCATTCTTCTCTTACTTTCCTGGCTGCTCCCTCTCAATCTTGACAGTTCTCCTTTACATTCCTTTCTTTTAAACAGTGAAGTACCCCAGGGTTTAGTTCTTAGAGATCAACACATTTAGAGGGTTCTCTGTGCTGTCATGGTAACTTCCCAAACACAATCTAGCCTCTTTATTCCTTTCTTAATTTGAACATGTAATATTATTCCTGGAAATATAAGATCCTCCTCCTTTTGAGATCTTATCCAAGTTTAACCCCCCTTTCCCTATGTCCTCATTCAGAGCAATTGGTGGCTATGCACAGCAGGGAAAATCTCTCACTCTATACTAAGCACACATTCTGGGAGAAGGAAAATGGGGCTGAAAATCCTTTCTGATATCCTTGAAAGGTCTGAAGTCTGTCTCTTCAAAAATTAGAAAACTAAAGCTTATTGAGGGGAAGATTTTTGTTGAAGGGCATTCATCTGACAATAGGCAATGTCTAACCTGGAACCCAGGGGTCTATGCTCTCTTATTCAGTGGAGATTTAACATGTTAGTGGTAAGGAACTCCTTGAGAACCTGATGAAAGCAACAGACCTATGCACATACCAACAAATTTTTTCATCTCATTTCAGGAACTTCATGGACCTTCAAAGTGCATCCTGACTCAAGAAACTTTGCTCTATCAGAAAAATTCAGAAGGTGGAACACTGTATAGACCACAGACCTAGTGTCTTCAACAAATCGGTGGCAAAACAAAGAGTGTGTGTGGGATGTGTGTATGTGCATGTAAATGTTCGAGATGAAAAGATTCTTAGGAAGTATAACAATCAAATGTAGTTTGTACACCTTGTTTGAATTCTGATTCAAACAGATTAAGGGTAAATGGACATTTTGAGAGACAACCAGGGAAATTTGCAGAGACTGAATATTGTATGATATCAAGGCATTATTAATTTTGTTAGATGTGTAAATCATTATGTGAGAAAACATTTTTATTTTTCAGAGATGAATGTCAAAGTATTCAGTGTTGAAATATCATATCTGGGATTTATTTTTAAATACTTCAACAAATGATTTTCTTAATTTTTAAATATTTTTATTTATAAATCTTCACACACATACATTCCATACATGGTATATAATCAATGGCTCACAGTATCATCACATAGTTGTGTATTCATCACCATGATCATTTTTTAGAACATTTGCATCACTCCAGAAAAAGAAATAAAAAGAAAAAACTTATATGTACCTTACCCCTTACCCCTCCCTCTCATTGACCATTACTGTTTCCATCTACTCAATTTATTTTACCCTTTGTTTCCCCTATTATTTATTTTTATCTGTATTTTTTTAACTCATCTGTCCATACAGCTGGATAAAAGGAGCAACAGACACAAGGCTTTTGCAATCCCACAGTCACATTGTAAAAGTTATATTTTTATACGTCTTCAAGAATCAAGACTGCTGGAACACAGCTCAACAGTTTCAGGTACTTCCCTCTAGCCACTCCAATACACCATAAATTGAAAAGGGATATCTATATAATGCATGAGAATAGCCTCTAGGTTAACTTCTTGACTCCGTTTGAAATCTCTCAGCCACTGACACTTTATTTTGTCTCATTCCTCTCTTCCCCCTTTTGGTTGAAAAGGCTTTCTCAATCCCTTGATGCTGAGTTGCTCATCCCGGGATTTCTGTCCCAAGTTGCCAGGGAGATTTACACCCCTGGGAGTCAGGTCCCATGTACGCAGGGAGGGCTGAGAGTTCACTGGCTGCAATGACTTAGAGAGAAAGGCCGCATCTGAGAACAAAAGAAGTTCTCTGGGGTGACTATTAGGCCTAATTTCCAGTAGGCTTTGCCTATCCTTGCCGGAATAAGTTTCATAAGGGCAAATGTGAAGATCGAGGTCTCAGCCTATTGATTTGGTTGTTCACACTGCTTGTGACAATATCAGAAATTCTCCAAATGGGGTATTGAATAGTTCCTCCTTTCTCCCCGGTGCCCCATGGGGACCATGCAAATACTTCTTTATTCACTGCCCAAATTACTCTGGGATATATGTGGGCATCACACTAACCTGGACAAACCAACAAGATCTCATACCCTATTCAAGATTCCATGTACTTATGGTGTTCAACTAAACTGACCATACAAGTTAGATGAGGAAATGTTCTACCCAAAATATAAGTTCTGCACCAAACAAACATCTCTCCCTTTAGTCTCACACAGAAGTTGAAGTTTTAAAATACGTACCATATCATCCTTTACCCTGTGTTTTGATTTACCTTAATCCTATACAGATCAGCTTCATTCATGTCTCCAGGTGATGTCTGATCACATTTTCAGCTTTTTAAATAGTTCCTTTATGGGGCACTGCTGGCTTTCATAGCTTCAGAGCTCTAACTCTGAGTCTTAGGTGTCACATAAGTACCCAAAGCTTCTGGGAATGACCAGGTTATAAACAAACAGTTCAGTACCTCAGAATTTAGAAATAACAGTTACAATTTCTGAATATATGGAACTATGTAAGAGCTTACCGTCTAGGACCTTTTTCAATAGGCCCCAACCTGATAACACATGTTCTTGACTTCAGTTCACCAAGTTTTTATTTTATAGTTAGTTCATATGATTGAGGCATGATAATATTTGTCTTTTTGTTCCTGACATTTCATTCAATATACAGTTCTTAAAGTTCATACACCTAGTTGCATGCCTCACATCTTCATTCCTTTTCACAGCTGTTCAGTAGTCCATTGTATGTGTACACCATAGTTCCCCCTTCCATTCTTTAGTCATTGTACTGTTAGGCCACCTCCATCCATTGTGGATCATGAACACTGACACTATAGTCACTAGTGAGCAAATGTCCATTCATGTCCCCACACTACGTTCCTCCAGGTATATACTGAACAGTGGGGTTTCAGGATCATATGGCAACCCCAATTCTAGCCTCCTGTGGAACCACCACACTGGCCTCCAAGGCACTGTACCTCTTAGTAGTTTCCCTACTCCCAGTGAATAGGTCCATCTCTTTCTCCGCATTTTCTCTAACACTTATTTCCATTCATTTTTTCTTTTTTAATTTTTTTTTCTTTTTTTGTATGGGCAGACACCGGGAATCGAACCTGGGTCTCCAGCAGGGCAGGCAAGAACTCTGCCTGCTGAGCCACTGTGGCCCGCCCCTCTGGTCATTTTTAAAGTTTTATTCACACATCATACAGTCTAACCTAAGTGTATAGACATGACTTTGCCACCATGATGCATTTGAAGACATTTACTTTTCTTCCACAAAGAATCCCTCCCCCATGCCCTTCACCTGTTGACATTTAGTTTTGGCATGATGCCTTTGTCACATTCAGTAGAAGCATATTACAAAGTTATGTTGACTATATAACCTAGTTTGCATTTATTGTATTTTCCCCCATATACCATCTATTTTCAGCACCCCACAATGTTGACATTCATTTGTTCTCCCTCTTGCAAAAACATTTTTTCATTTGTACATTTAATCATCATCATTGTCCACTCTAGGCATTCCTGAATTATAGCATCTGTCTTTATCCTCTATCTTTCCTTCTGGTTTCATATGTGCCCCAAGACCTTCTCCCTCTATCATACTGACATTCAGCTTCATTCAGTGTACTTATATTATTTTCTAAAATCAGGTAGTATTGTGCTATCTGTTTCTGAATTTTTACTATCAGTCCTGTTGCACAATCTGTATTCCTTCAGCACCAATTGCCCAATCTCTGCCCTATTTCTACCTCCTGATAACCTGTGTTCTTAACTTCAATTCTCAAAGTTCACTCACTGTTAGTTCATACTAGTGAGACCACACAGTATTTGCCCTTTCTTTCTGGCTAATTTTACTCAGCATAATGTCCTCAAGGTTAATCAATATTGTTTACATGCTCCATGCCTTTATTCTGATTTACAACTGCATAATATTCCATCGTATGTATATACCACAGTAGTATATAAAGCTCTTCTGTTGATAGACATTTGGGCTATTGCAATCATAAAAATGCTGCTATAAGCATTGGTGTGCAAATGTCCATTTGTGTCCTTGCTCTCAGGTCCTCTGAACATATACCTAGTAATGTAATTACTAGATCATATGGCAATTCTATACTTAGCTTCCTGAGGAACTGCCCAACTCCCTTCCAGAGTGGTTGTACCATTTTACATTGCCACAGCAGTGGATAATTGTGCCTCTTTCTCCACATCCTCTCCAGCACTTTGTAAAGAAAGATGCATTTGTAGAATCTGTTCTGTTCAACTGGTGTTCCCTTTACATGACCTTGATAAGAAACAGTTGAAATATACATTCTAGCTGGGAGGACTAGCTATCCTTCCAGAAGAAAGCATACTTTGATAAAGATATCTAGGTCCCAGGAAACTCCTCTCGGTCCTTAGCCAGTTCCTAGAGGACCAAACTGGGACTGTCATGTAAGCTCATTGGAATTCAGCCACCATTGTATAAAGATACCATATGTTCTAGTTTGCTAGCTGCTGAAATGCAACACACCAGAGATGGATTGGCTTTCAATAAAAGGGGATTTATTTAGTTAAAAATGTATGTTCCAGAGGAAAAGTAGCTTACTTCCAACTGAGATTCTCTCTTACATAGGAAGGCACAGGGTGCTCTCTGCTGGCCTTCTCTCCAGGCCTCTGGGTTCCAAAAGCTTTCCCCGGGGTGACTCCTTTCTGCCTCTCCAAAGGCCTGGGCTGAGCTGCAAGGCTGAGATGAGGTATACTGAGCTGCTTAGACTGTGCTACATTGAGCTCTCTCATTTAAGGACCAGCCAATTAAATCAAACATCATTCATTGCAGCAGGCACGCCTCCTAGCCTACTGCTGATGTAATTAACAACAGATGAGTTTCACATGCCATTGGCTCATGTCCACAGCAATAGAACTGGGCACCTTCACCTGGCCAAGTTGACACCTGAATCTAACTACCACACCATATAAACTGTATGCAAGAGAAAGAGAGAGGAGAATCTCATGAGAAAGAAAAAGCATCTCGTCAGAAGCTTATCCAGGAAAAGATAAGATTTTAACTACGTGGATATTAACTAAGGAGACTCAGAATTATGTCTCCAAGATTGCTATGGATTTTTACTACTGAGACTTTGAATACTGCTTCGAAGACTTCCCAGCACTTCTCTTCAGGTGTTGGTGCCATCTTATCTGGTGATGTAGGTATGCCTTATATTTGAAAGCTCTTTTGATTACTTTCTTTTAATTATTTTCTTTTAATTACTTTCCTAATAAAATCTGTTTTAAATCTCTGAAGTCTGAGCTGTCCACGAATCCGAACCTATAAATTAAGTGACCACAAATATCACATTGTCTTTTATGCAACACACTTGTTTTGTTTTATTTTGTATTTTAGAAGGACCATTCTAGTGGATGTGAGATGATACCTCATTGTGGTTTTAATTTGTATTTCCCTAATAGCCAGTGAAGTCGAACATCTTTTCATGTGCCTTTTAGCCACTTGTATTTCCTCTTTTGAGAAGTGTCTGTTCCTGTCCTTTGCCCATTTTTTAATTCAGTTGTTTATCTTTTGTTGTTAAGCTGAAGAATCTCTTTATATATTCTGAATACTAAACCCTTATCTGATATGTGGTTTCCAAATATTTCTTTCATTGCATAGGCTTCCTTTTTACTTTGACAAAGTTCTTTGATGCACAAAAGTGTTTAATTTTGAGGAGTTCCCATTTATCTATTTCTTTCTTCAGTGCTTGTGCTTTGGGTGTAAGGTCTATGAAACCACCTATTACAAGTTTTATAAGATATTTCCCTACATTTTCTTCTAAAAGTTTTACAGTCTTAGCTCTAGTGTTTAGGTCTATGATTCATTTTGAGTTAATTTTTT
>PVIY010017467.1:0-49245 GCA_004026745.1 Myrmecophaga tridactyla | reverse complement strand
CGTTTTGTCCCCTTTCCGCTTTTCCGGTTAGCCCACTAAGCGACTTCTGACTTGCCCGATTTCGCGTGAGCTGGGGGCTATTTTTCGTAATCAGAATTTGTTTATTAATGCCGCAATTGGCACTTGGTTGGACTCAGTCCCTGCTACTGTTTCCTTTCTCTCCGCGAATCCGCCTATGGGGGAGGTGCGCCGGCCGCCGTGGCTTTGGGGAACTCCCAGATCGGGCGAGTGCACGAGTGCGGTCGTTTGGATTCAATCTCTGCTACTGTTTACTTTCTCTCCGCGGAGCCGCCTATGGGGGAGGTGCGCCGGCCGCCGCGGCTTTGGGGAACTCACCGATTTTGCTTATTATAATAGTTAATATCAGTGAGATTATACAATATTTGCGTCTGGCTTATTTCACTCAACAAATGTCCTCAAGGTTCATCCATGTTGTCACATGCGTCAGGACTTCATTCCTTTTTATGGCTGAATAATATTCCATTGCATGTATATAATACATTTTGTTTATCCATTCATTGGTTGATGGACACTTGGGTTGCTTCCACTCTTTGGCAACTGTGAATAATGATGCTATGAACATAAGTGTGTAAATATATGTTTAAGTCCCTGCTTTCATTTCTCCTGTGTATATACCTAGTAGTGGGATTTCTGGGTTATATGGTACTTCCATATTTAGCTTCCTGAGGAATGCCGAAACTGTCTTCCATGGTGGCGACACCATTTTCCATTCCCACCACCAATGAATGAGTGTTCCTATTTCTCCACATCCTCTCCAATACTTGTAGCTTTCTGTTTTTTAACAGCAGCCATTCTGGTGGGTGTGAAATGATATCTCATTTTGATTCTTATTGCATTTTCCTAATAGCTAGTGATATTGAGCATCTTTTCATTTGCTTTTTAGCCATTTGTATATCTTCTTTGGAGAAATGTCTATTCAAGTTTTGCCAATTTTTAAAATGGATTGTTTGTCCATTTATTGTTGAGTTGTAGGATGTCCTTATGATATTCTGGATATTAAACCCTTAGAGGATATATGGTTTCCAAATATTTTCTCCCACTAAGTAGGTTGTCTTTTCTTTTTTGAAACAGCCTTTTGATGCACAATTTTTTTTAATTTTGAGGAGGTCCCATTTATCTATTTTTTCTTTACTTGCATGTACTTTGGGTGTCAAGTCTAAGAAACCATGGTTTAACACACGATCCTAAAGATGCTTCTCTACACTTTCTTCTATGAGTTTTGCACTCCTGGTTCTTATACTTAGGTCTTTGACCCATTTTGAGTTAACTTTTGTATATGCTGTGAGATAGGGTCCTCTTTCATTCTTTTGCATATGATAGCCAGTCCTCCCAGTACCAGTTTTTTCAAGAGACTATTCTTTCCCAATGAGTGAACTAGGTAGCCTTGTCAAAAATTAATTGGCCATAGACTGAGGGTTTTTTCAGATCACTCAATTCAATTCTGTTAGTCAATATATCTATACTTGTACCACTACCCATGCTTTTTGACCTCTGTAGCTTTGTAATATGTTTTAAAGTCAACTTTGTTTTTCTTTTTCAAGATATTTTTGGCTATTCAGGGACCCTTACCATTTCATATGAATTTGATAATTGGCCTTTCCATTTCTGCAAAATAGGCTGTTGGAATTTTGATTTGGAATTGCATTGAATCTGTAAATCAATTTAGGTAAATATCTTAAATGATATTTAGTCTTGTAATCCTTGAACATGGAATGTCCTTCCATTCATTTAGATCTTCTTTAATTTCTTTTAGCAATGTTTTGTAGTTTTCTGTGTACAATCCTTTTATCTTTGGTTAAACTTATTATTAGATATTTGATGCTTTTAGCTGCTATTGTAAGTGGAATTTTTCTTGATTTTCTGCTGCTGAAATTGCTCATTTTTAGTATATAGAAACACTATTGATGTTGTGTTGATGGGTGTTGACCTCTTTACCTTGCCATGTTGTTGAATTTGTTTATTAGCTCAAGTAACTTTGTTGTAGATTTTTCATGACTATATATATAGAATCATGGCATCTACAAATAATGAAAGTTTTAGTATCTCTTTTCCAAATTGGATGACTTTCATCTTTTTATGTTGCCTAACTGCTCAGGCTAGAACTTCCAGGACAATGTTGAATAACAGTGGTGACAGTAGACATTCTTGTCTTGTTCCAGATCTTAGTGGGAAAGTTTTGGTCTTTTGCCATTGAGAATGATTTTTACTGTGGGTTTTTCATTTTCATGGATATGCCCTCTTATCATATTCAGGAACTTTCTTTCTATTTCTGTTTTACTAAGTGTTTTTATCAAGAAATCATGCTTGATTTGTCAAATGCATTTGCTCCATCAATACAGATGATCATGTGCTTTTTCTCTTCATTGTGTTAATGTGGTAGATTACATTAATTGGTCATCTTATGCTGAGTCACCCTTGCAAATCTGGAACAAACCCACTGAATCATGGTGTATAATTCTTTTAATGTGCTGCTAGATTCAAATTTGCAGGTATTTGTTAAGATTTTTTTGCATCTACAATCCAAGAGAAATTGGTCTATAATAATATACTTTTCTTGCACTATCTTCATCTGGCCTCAGTATTAGTGTGATGTCAGACTCATAGAATGAAATGAGTAGCATTGTCTCCTCTTCAAATTTTTGGGATAGTTTGAGCAGGATTGGTATTAATGCTAGGAATGATTGGTTGAATTCACCTGTGAAACCACCTGGTCCTGGACTTTTCTCTGTTGGGAGATTCTTGAGGACTGATTCAATCTCTTAACTTGTAATTGGTCTGTTGAGGTCCTCCATTTCTTCTAGTCAGTGAAGGTTGTTCATGCATTATAGGAATGTGTCCATTTCATCTAGCTTGCCAAATTTCTTGGCATACAGTTATTCCTAGTATCCTCTTATGAGCCTTTCTATTTCTGTGAGATCAGCAGTAATGTCCTTCTATCATTTCTGATTTTATTTATTTGTGTCTCCTTTTTTGTCAGTCTACCTAAGAGTTTGTCAATTTTATTGGTATTTTTAAAGAACCAATTTTTGGTTTTGTTCATTCTCTCTATTGATTTTTTATTCTCAATTTCATTTATTTCTACTCTAATATTTGTTAATTCTTTCTGTTTGCTTTGGAATAGTTTGCTGTTCTTTATCTAGTTTGTGAAGGTGTGCACTTAGGTCTTTGATTTTAGCTCTTTCTTTCTTTTTAAGTGAGTATTTAGGGATATAAATTTCCCTCTCAGAACTGCCTTCACTGCATCCCATAAGTTTTGATGTTGCATTCTAGTTCTCATTCATCTCAAGATAATGATTTCCCTTGCAATTTCTTCTTTGCCTCACTGATTGTTTAATAGCGTTTATTTAACTTCTATATATTTGGGAAATTTTCAGTTCTCTGTCTGCTATTGATTTCCACCTACATTCCATTTTGGTTAGAGAAGATGCTTTGTATAATTTCAATCTTTCAAAATTTATTGAGACTTATTTTGTGACCTAATATGTGGCCTATCCTGGAAAATGATCCATGGGTACTTGAGAAGAGTGTATTTCCTGCTTTTTGGGGGTACAATGTCCTGTACATGTCTGTTAGCTCTAGTTCATTTATCATATTCTTCAAATTCTGTTTCCTTATTGATCCTCCATCCAGTTAATCTATTGATGAGAATCTGTTAAAGTCTCCGACTATTAATGTAGAGATGTCTATTTATCCTTTCAGTTTTGCCAATATTTGCCTCATGTATTTTGAGAAACCCTGGTTAGGTGTGTAAATATTTATGAGTGTTATTTCTTCTTGGTGGATTGTTCATTTTATTAATATATAGTGTCTTTCTTTGTCTCTTATAACAGTTTTGTATTTAAAGTCTATTTTGCCCCATATTGGTATAGCTTCCCAAGCTCTTTTTTAATTATTGTTTGTGTGGAATATCTTTTTCCAACCTTTCACTTTCAAAATATTTGTGGTCTTGGGTCTATGGTGAGTCTCTTGTAGACAACATATATATCGATCATACTCTTTTATCCATTCTGCCAATCTTCAATGTAATTACTGCAAAGGTAGTTTTTACTTCAATTATTTTACCCTTTGTTTTTATATGTCATATCTTATTTTTGCCTCTCTTTTTACCATTTTAGTTACCCTTACTGATAATCTTCATTTCTATACTCTCATCCATGCTTCTCTCTTTTCCTTTCCTTTCAGTTGAGAAATCTCTTTAGTATTTCTTGTAAGGCTGGTCCCTTGTTGATGAACTCTCTCAATTTCTTTTTACTTGTGTATATTTTTAAAGTCTTCCTCATTTTTGAAGGATGTTTTGCCAGATAAAGAATTCTTGGATGGCAGTTTTTCTCTTTCATAACCTTAAATATATCATACCTATCATACCACTGCCTTCTCACATCCATGGGTTCTGTTGAGAATCTACACTTAATCTTATTTGCTATTCCTTTGTATATGACGAATTGCTTTTTTCTTGATGCTTTCAGGATGCTCTCTTTATCTTTGACAATTGACATTCTGATTAGTATGTTTCGCAGAGTGGTTCTTTTAGGATTTATTTTGTTTGGAGTATGTTTCACTTTTCGGACATGTATATTTGTCTTTCATTAGACAATTTAGGAAATTTGGGGCCATTATTTCCTCAAATATCCTTTCTTTCCCTTTTCCCTTCCCTTCTCCATCTGGAACACCCATGTCACATATGTTTGTGTACTTCATGTTGTCACTCAAATCCTTGAGACACTGTTCAATTTTTTCTATTCCTTTATCTGTTCTTGTGACTGCATTATTTGAATTGTCCTGCTTCTCATTTGCTGATTATTTCTCCCACCTGTTAAAATCTTTGGCTGTATGCCTCTAGTGTATTCTAAATCTCTGCTATTGTGCCTTTCATCCTCATAATTTATGTTTCTTTTTATACTTCTCAATTTTTCTTCATGCCCACACATTGTCTTCTTAATATTCTTTATCTCTTTATGCATGTGTCTTTCATCTTGAATTGATTTAGGAGATTTGTTTGAACTTCCTAAATTAGTTGTTCCAATTTCTGTGTCTCCTTTGAAGATTTAATTTCTTCCCTTGAGCCATATCTTCCCAATACTTTACAAGTATTACCTGTAATTTTTTGCTGATGCCTAGGCATCTGATTATCTTGACAGATTAACTCCGAAGGTCATTTTCTCCTTTTGTTTAGGGTTTTATTGCTGATTGACTTTGTGTTAAGCCTCCTCTTTGATGCTTGGCCCAACTTCTCTAGACCTTTAGCATAGCTTGTGTTCAACTAATCAGATTTTCTCAACTCTTCTTTTTCCTTGACTTGTTTTCACTACCCTCTTACCTGCTTTTACAGGAAACATTTCTTTAAATTATCAGCGTGAAACAACTCATATCAGAGTCTACTTCTGAGGAACCCAACAAGCAGATTTACCTTTTGGATACTTTACGTTGTGTGTGTTTTCTATGACTACTTTATTAATATATCGCTTATTTTATTATTTTCTTTTTCCACTATTTTCAGGAATTTACTCTATTTTACCTTATTTTTTTTTTACATTAGATGGTTAGCACCTTACTTTTCAGCACTTTTTTTCTACTATAATCATTTAATGCTAAAAATTTCACTTTAAGTACTGCTTTAGCTACATCCCTCAAGCTTTAATATGTTGTATTTTCATAATTTTTAAAGTAAAAGTATTTCCTAATTTTCACTATTATTTCCTCTTTGCAGTAATCCTTAATGCTAATCACTGATGTGTTCAGTTCTCCTTCTGATCAGGATCCTACCCTTTTGAAGTCAGCCATTGCAATGAATTTACCTTGGCCAATAGATTACCAGTGGAAGTGTTGTATATCACTGTCTCAGTTTGCCAGAGCTACTCTGAAAACTACCACACATTGGAAAGCTTAACAACAGGAATTTATTGTCTCATGGTCTTAAGAACTAGACATCCAAAATCAGGGCATCAGTAAGATCATGATTTCTCCCATAAGTCTATAATATTCTCATGCTGGCTTGCTGCAATCTTTGGAGTGCCTTGGCTTGCATCTCTGTTTCATGTCACATGGTGATCTCTCTCTCTCCTTGTGTCTGCATTATCAGTTTCTGCTGACTTCTGGCTACTTCCTGTGTGGCCTTCTCTGACTGACTGTTTCTGAATTTCTTCTGCTTATAAAGGACTTCAGAAATAGATATTAAGGCTCAGTTTGATTCAGTTTGGTCACACATAAATAGGATCTTAGAAGACCCTATTCACAAATGAGTCCACACCTTAATTGATAGTATATCTTCAAAAGGTCCTATTTACAAATGGGTTCACAACACACAGGAACATGGGTTAAAATTAAGAACATGTCTTTTGGGCTATGTGCATGGTCCTGTAACTGCCTGCCTCACTACCCCAGTTGAGAAATTAACAAAATGTGATCTGAGGCCTATGATTTCCCAAGTAGTAATATCCCTGAGCACCTGACAGAAGCAACCACTCTGACAAAAAGACAAAAGGCATTATTAGGGATGAAGAGGGCCACCTCCTGGTCTGAAATAAACAATTCTTTAATTGCATCTAATTAATGACATGGTCTTAAATGTATTTAATATATAAAAATTCAATCGAGTTACTAAATACAACTGTAAAAATCAGGGTGCATGGGTAGTTCAGTGGGTATGTATAACTCAATATATCCCAGTCAATTTGGGGCAGAAAACTTCAAGTCACATCTCCTTTCTTTCACCACTGCATTGGCAGTATGCCAGGTGGTAGAGGCTCTGTCAGCCTGGCCCTCAGAGTACAGAAAATATGGAACGCAGCTCCCTGTTAACTTACCATTAAAAATGTACCGTCAGGGGGAAATAATCCTTCACTGTTTTAGGATATTGAGATATTTTATGTCTGTACATTACCGCAGCATAACTTACCCTATTCTGGCTGTTGCATTGTTTTAGAAGCATCTTTCCTTCTCTCTTTCTAATTTCAAAATGTATAGGGAAATTTCAGTGTTTTCTTTTATTTTCAAGTTTTTATAGCATTGTGGTCAGAGAGCATGTTCTTCATGTTACTGATTCTTTGATATTTGATGAGATTTCCTTTGTGACCTGGCAAGTAGTCAATTGTTGGGTACAAGGTTCCATATTTGATCAAACTTGTTAATTGGGTTGTTTAAATCTTCAATATTATTATAATTTTGATCCTTTAAGTTATCTGTTACTGAGAGATGTGCTTTTTATAAACCTACTATGTATAGATTTTTTTTGGGGGGGGCTGCATGGTTTGGAAATCGAACCTGGGTCTCCCTCATGGAAGGCAAGCATTCAACCACTGAACCACCCATGGACCCTGATTTTGACAGTTGTATTTAATAAATCAATTGAACTTTTATATATTAAATACATTTAAGGCCATGTCATTAATTAGATGCAATTAATGAATTGTTTATTTCAGACCAGGAGGTGACCCTCTTCATCCCTAATAATGCATTTTGTCTTTTTGTCAGAGTGGTTGCTTCTGTCAGGTGCTCAGGGATATTATTGCTTGAGAAATCACTGGCCTCATCACATTTTGTTAATTTCTCAACTGGGGTGGTGAAGCAGGCAGTTACAGGACCATGCACCTAGCCCAAATTCATGTCCCAAACTTATGTCAGAGAGGCCTATTTTTTTTGTCATCTTCCTGTACTGGTAGGTAGATTTTTTTTTTCTACTAACCATTCTTTGATGGTTCTAGCTTTATAAAGGGCTTTCAGTTCCAACTCTTCATCTCAGGTGGACTCAAGTCTCATCTCCCATCCCCATGAGTAGTCATAGCATCAGCTCATTCTCTTCTTTGCTTTTCATGGCCTTCTTTTTCCCCTGCTCCTCCTCCTCCTCCTCCTTCTTGGGAACATTTGCCAAATGAATGAATGGGTAAATGAATGAATAGAAAATGTCTTCCATGCATAATAGGGCTTAAGCTAAATATATTTTGAAGGATGGAGATTGTGTTTGCTTGAAATTCTTATGTACCCCCCAGAAAAGCCATGTTATTTTAATCCAGTCTTGTGAATGCAGACATTTTATGGGTGGGGTCTTTTCTATGAAGATGTGACCCAGCCCATTCAAGGTGGGTCTTAATCCACTTACTGGAGTCTTTTAAGAGAGGGACATTTTGGCAAGGACAGACATTAAGAGATGCTTGGAGATAGACAGAAGCTCAGAGAGGAGGCCACTGGTACCAAGAGCTGAAATCAATGAAACCCGGATGCAAAGGGGCAGCAGATATCACCATGTGTCTTCCCATGTAATAGAGAAACCCCAGACATGATCGACTTTTCTTGAGTGGAAGTACCCTCTTGTTGACGTCTTAATTTGGACATTTTCATGGCCTTAGAACTGTAAAATTTGTAACCTAATAAACTCCTTTTGTAAAAGCCAATCAATTTCTGGTATACTGCATTCTGGCAGCATTAGCCAACCTAAACAGAGATGTTTATTTATTATTCTTAAAAAGTACTAATGTATCCTAAAACATGGAACAATCTCTCTGGAAGTTCATATTTTTCTGATTGATGCATATATTTGTTTCAAAATTGCTAAGGTATCACAGGAAAAGTAAGAACATGTTACAGTTCAATGACCTTATGCAGCTCAGTGTTTTCCTGGGCTTTGAGAGGTCTGTTACCTCACAGCTCCAATCTAACTGCATGTCTTCCATCCAGTTTTGAAGAACATTCTGTCTTGTCTTTTGCCCAAGCACTGCTCTCTCCTCTTGTGACAGTGTGACAACCAGATGTTGCTCCCTGCTGTGGTTGGCCACTCTGGGAAACCCTGTGAATTTTTGCAAACTGATGCATTTATCATGAAAGTGGAATTTTGGCATTTTTTTATTTCATTCGTTCCAAAAGACTTTCATGAAGATGTCCTATAAAAAAGAAATATAGCAAATCCAGACACAGCTACAGTGCATCTACCCCGCTTGCCCAAGGCTAACACTGAGGGAAACTTCATTTCCCCTTCATTAACAGTGATGAACCATCTTGCTCTCTCAGAAATAGCATAGAGATCTCTCAGTCACCTGGCTTCTATTAAACCATGCCATGCTTCATGTGCCAAAGAGTTGTTGGAATTGTTCCTTTCCTGAGAAAAGAAAACCACATACACTCAGGAACATATTTCTTTTTAATTGGCCCCAGATGGGATTTGTTAGTATCCCTCCTCCCATTCCATAATAATTCCTTGTAATTAAATAATAAATACTTGTTATTCTTGTGCTTGCAGAAGCCAGAAGTTCTCAGCATAGAAGAGTGGGAGAAGTGAGAGCTGAGAGTTTAGAGATAAGCAAGGTGGTAGTTTTTTCATACTTTGGTGAGGTAGGAAGGTTATGTTCAAGGTGAACACATCAGGTCTCGTCTGAGGAATCTCACTGATAAGCTACTGCTCTATTGGTTGATCAAAGAAAAGAAGGCTGCCTGGTTAAGAGCATGGGCTTCAGTCATAGAGACCTTGGTTTGAACTTTGTCTCTCCAATGTAATAGCTATGCAGTACTAGACATATTACTTAACCTCTCTGAACATCAGCTTACTCATCGGTAAAATGAGAATAATAATTCCCACATCATGGGGTTGTTGTGAACATTAAAACGAGATGTCTGTTAAGCCCTTAGCACCATGCCTGGTTCAAAATAAGTAGTTATAATTAGTAATCACACACAGCAAGAGCTATTATTATTATTATTTTTCAAAGAAAATAGAGCTAGTACCATATAATGGAAGATGGAAGTACCATATGGAGGAAGATGTCTGATGTGAAGTTGCATTAAGCAGATTTGAGAGAATCAAACAGATGACATATAAATTTTGATGAGGAAAGAGGTCATAAATGGTCTAAAGCTTAGAAGGATAGGCAAGATTGAGAGGGGAAAGTCTTGGAAAACCAGGCCATCCATGGAGCATAAAATAAGGAGGGTAGAAAGTTACATATGGAGGATAGAGAAGAGAACTGAAGCCCAACTTTGCCAATTTAAAATTTTTAATATAGGTGAGAACTAAAGAAAAAAAAGTATTTTGTTAATTGGAGCCATTTCTAAGATTCCTATCCAATGATCTAGTTATGTGAAAATCCATGAGTAATCATGAATCCTCATCCTGCATTTCATTTAAAGCTTAAGTCAGACTGAATTTAAGAAAGCAATGCAGGAAATCCTATGCCCTTGTAACGAAGCAGGGTAAAGTCCTTATGACCAACAACTTCCCTACTTCACGTTGGCTAGTGCAATTTCTGGCAAACGTAGCTCTGGATCTTAGCCCTGGTTTATCCCCAAGACAGGAGTTGAAGATTATTTTGCTCTGTGAGGAATGTTCAGAGGCACAGAGAGCCCCCAAGTCCTGAACCTGAAAAGACAGTTACTTAATAAAATGCATTAGTTGTCTATATTCTATACAAAACAATGGAATTGTCCCCAGTGACTAAAATTGGGCTAATGGACAAAAGCCACAGAAGAAAACTCTTGGTCCAGTGTGATGAAAATCTGTCCAACAGTCAGAGCTTTGCTAAGGATAGAATATAAAGCAGTAAGATCCTTATCACCAAAAAGGGTTTCAAGCAGAGACTGGCTTGCAGCAATTCAAATATTAAAGAGGAAATTAGGCTCGAAGACTTTAAAGATCATGTGCAACCTTGTCACTTCATAAAATAGAAGATATGATCTCCAACTATGATGAATTGACAGTTTAACCAAGAAAACAGAAATTATCAAAATAGCAGATCCAAAGCAACATACAATGAACCGACTTAATGGTCTAAAAATTCAGTAAAGCAATTCTAAAAAGCAGTTCTCCTCACAATATTTAAGAATAACCTGAAATTTCTCCAGATCTAAAAGAGTTTCATTTCAGAGAAATGATTGACTTGCTTTGCTGGTGGCAAGGATAAAGATGAAGAACACGAAGATTGAAAGACAGAGAAATTGGTACACAGACTCTAATTCAGTCCCAACCAGGTTCCTACTTAAATGGAGTACAGTTGCCAACAGCAACAACCAAAAAACAACTTGAAACAGTGGTTTTGCCATCAGATAATAAAAAGCAGGTCTGCTTGAATTCTGTTTTGTGTGTGTGTGCACACAAAAGGTCTATTCTCAATACTTTTGCTTGCAATAAATTAAAATTCAAAGTTATGGCTTGCCAAACTGAACTGTTGACTCAGAAGATAGAATATGTGACCTCATGATTTTCCACGGACTTTGAAATCATTACTTATTCTTCATGTCTGACAGTGTCTGAGGATCACATTAGAAAAGGTATTCCTCATCCTACTTGTGGCAGCTTGAAACAGGAAATAGAGATAAAAATGAACGAAGGCTTTTCTCTCAGCTAGGTCCAAGGACCAGCAGTTAGGGCATCACCTGGGAGTTTCTTAGAAATACAAAGTATTTGCTCCTCCTACTCCTAGCCACACCCCCAAGAACTACTGAGTGAGAATCTGCATTTTAACAGGGTCCCCTGGTGATTCGTCTATACATTAAAATTTGAGAAGCTTTGAACTGGGCAACAGGGAGTCTATCGCTCAGTTTCTGACTTCACTACCTGAAAGCTTTAAGAAGAAACAGCAGCTTCTGGAAAACAAAGAGAGGAGAAAATTATCCGGATAGTGATCATTAATGAAATCAGCAATGGAGCTTGTTTGTACTGTTTTGGAAAATATCCCATTACTAGTATGGGACAGCCATACTTTAAGTGGGCTGGCAGAGGCTCCATCTTGCTATGACCTGAATCAGGTGAATAGGCCTGGTTGGTTATTAGACTCAGGGGAAGGGAGAGGAAAGTCTTATACAAGTGCCTCTACAAGGAAAGGCACTCTCATAAACTGCAGTGAACGAGTCTAGCAGGGCTTCATCCTTTATAACCTGCAATCTTCCATCTCTCTGTCAGCATACTTGGAGAAATGCCTTCCTGTAGAGGTGTGGGGGTCGGGGGTTGGCATCTGAGACACCAATAACCCAGTAATGGGATGGGGGGGTGCTTCTGAGCATCCAGGTGTGAAAAATACACAAAACAAAACTTTCCTAGATAACTTCTTCAATTAAAAAAGACCACTGATTGCAGGAAGTACCATTTAATTTAGTAATAGCTTTTTCGGGGGCTGGGGGTATAACTGAAAAATCAGGATTTAAGGGATAATTTGATTATTGAATCATTATATAGATATTCTTTTTTGCTTTCTGGTAAATTGGAATAGAAATCTCTAAATTGTAATCCAGCTGCCTTGATCTCTGATAATGATTGTATAGCCCTTATCTTCTGCCCCTGTAATTAATTGTACAAACATTGTTACTAACCTTCATTTTTACCCAGTTGTCCAGTTTTTCAACTCTAGAGTCTTGTAATCACTAAAGACAGCCCTTAATGTTTATTAATGAAGGGTTGTGGGTCAGCCCAGAACTAACCCACCCAAATCTAAAGTTATCTTGATAACCGAGACTGGATCTAACCAAAGTGGGCCCACCTGACATGTTCAGTAGCTTAGACTTTAATCTACAAGTCACCTATACCTCATTACGCCATTTTCTTTCATACATTCTGTGACTAAGCATGTACTCAATCTGCACATGCTTAATATTAATAATCAGATCACCTCTAATTATGTCATCCACTATGCTCATTATCCTAAACCCTGCCATTTTTTCTCTAATAAAACTCTCTGAATTACTGCAGTTCCAGGAGACAGAGTTTGGGCCACTAGGCCATCTGCTCTCCTATTATGCACCTAGTAAGAAACTATCCCTTTGAAACCCGTGTCTCAGGAATTGGTTATTGAGTGCATCGGGTAAAAGAATTCACGGTCTTTGTCAAGTAACAGGGGAATGTCAACACTTCTTTAAATAAGACATACATGTCCTTATTTTTTTTTAAAGTAAGAATGAGGACAATGGGTTTGTGGGAGTATCATAGAATCAAGGAAATTTGGCAGAACAGTACTTGACAATTGAATTGGCCGGTTTTGACAATGGGTCTTAGCATTTATATTGCTCTCTGAAACCGTAGGCAGAAAAATCATGTTCACTGGTTTCTGAAGGCATGTTTTGCTGCAGGACTTAAACACAAGCTGGAGGGCTCCAGTAGAGAGATATCAAGACTCCATGTTGTCCAAATAAATTTTGGTTGAAAATCTGATATATCTGAGAGTTTGTGCTCCTGTAAAACTTTGCCTTTCAGGATCTAGGACCTGTGTTTGGTCACTTGGTATTCACGCTTCATAACAAAAGACCATCTAACCTTCTGTGTATTTGCGTGGGGTGGGGAGCTATGTATAAAAAATCCTCTAACAACATTGCCACGTGTCATAGAATTGCCAATGGATTGTTTTTAATAACACAAAAGTAATTTCTTCCTTATGTCCTCCTGGAAAGTTTTATTTTCTATCTTAATATATATAATTGATTATACATAATACTAGGATTTTCCACAAATTGAATTTACCATAAAGAAAATGAAAAGGAAATATCCCATGGATTCATGGGTGGAAAATTTGTCATAAGAAACCATGGATGGCCATAATTGTTTTTTGAGCCTTTATCTGAATAAAAAAACAAAGAAAAACTAAGTGGATGTTTGTGAAATGCAACAGTTTTTTTTTGTTTTGTTTGTTTGGTTGGTTTCAAAGAAGTAAGTCCTCCTAGAGGTCTTGAGGTAGTATAACTATCACTGGCTTATCTTTCCCTTGAATCCTAAAGCTCCATCTAGTGACCAAGAACGCACACCTACTATGGGTGCTGAAAGTCAGCCCTTCGTACTCTTGCTTTTACATAACATCTTGCAATCTCTAAAACATTTTCACAAACATCTGATCATTTAACACAAAACCATATGAAGTAGGAATTAGAAGGATCCTCTCTCCCATTTAATAAATAGGTAAATTGAGGCTCATATGGGGCTGAGTCATGTACATGATCATCATGTAGCTGGTAACAAGGGAACAAATCTTCTGACCCCTAGGCCAGTGTTTTTATGTCATACTGCATCAGATTCTATGATAATTACACAAAGTCATCCACAAATACTCTTATGGTCCATACTATCTTTTTTTATCCCTTGTGGAAGAATTTTCAAAGGATCTATAGATCCCTTAACTTTCAATGAGAGAATCTGGTGAGACTTATCCGATGGGCCCATACTTACAAATTTTCCATTCAATAATATGGACAATCTTGAAGAAATGGTATCTACTGACCTGGAGGACTCCGGGACCCAAGTTTAGAACACACTGATATCTGCTAGATTTAATTCTGATATCAAAATCTGAGCGAATATGAACTCTGGAGTTTTCCATGCCTATCCAGTTATTTTTTCAGCCCATTATTCAGAGTATTCAGAAGATTGAACAAATTAGTATATATTTGCTAAACATTTAAGAAAAAGCCTACGGATATTATCATCAAGGCATTCTTGCATTCCCACAGGCATGCCTGGGATTAGTGGCAATCAGAGATATTTCTAGGAAAGCAGCAATTTGGAAGCATTTTTTCAAATGTGAGGGCATAGCAGCCTCACTGCCTGGCTCTGTGGAGAGCCTAAAGAAACAACACAGTGAGAATATAAGAACATTTTTTCAGTGAGCCAAAACCAGTACTGTCTCTAAAGTCTTTGTTATTTTCATCCTGGCATTTCCAGTGGATTCTTATGGGATTACTAATTTATATGTCTCTTTAGTGTAAGTTCCCTGAGGGTAGAGACCATGTCTATATTGTTCAGTTGCATTCCCAACACCCAGCACAGCTCCTGGCAATAGAGTACACTCAACAAATACTTGTTGAATGCATGCATATATGGTCCTCACTGAGTCAGCCCTTCTGGGGAACTGGTCACTTCCACTCTAATTAATCAGTGTCCCCTGCTACCTGGGACATTCCCCTAGAATATTCCTGGCAACCTCAGGCTCTGGGTATTTGGCTGCCCTTATGAAAAAAATCTGTTCTTTATTCTATGACCCAGTTCCAGAGTCTATGTTGGATGATAAACAAATTTGAGGAATGAAAACCTCTTCCTGACTCATGCCTCCCAGAGAATATCACAATTTAAAAAGGATCTTCTAAAATTTGAGCAAAAAGAGGGACTCTGACTACTTCTATGAAAATTCAGGCATCCTAACCGACTGCTATGAGTTCATCAGAGTTAGTAAGGCCTTTTTTGATCATCTCACACACCTTAAACTCTTTATGCCTTCCTGTACCTTTTGTAACTTCCCTCTGCTTCTCATTTCTGCCCACCAAGTGAAGTATTATCACCTGTGCTGGTTTGAAACTTTTATGTACCCCAGAAAAGCCATGTTCTTTTAATCCTAATCCAATCTTGTGGGGGGCAGGTCTATTGTTTGGGTGGGACCTTTTGATTAGATTGTTTCCATACAGATGAAACCTACCCAATTGTGGATGGGACCTTTTGATTAGATGGAGATGTGACCCCATCCATTCAAGGTGGGTCTTAATCCTTTTACTGGAGACCTGTATGAAGTGAATAAAAGGTAGAAAACATAGAGAAAGCTCAGAGATGACATGGAAGTCAGAGAGATGAAATTAAGACACAGATGTCTGAGGATGCGGAAGGAACTGACAGAGTCATTGGAACACAGAAGCCAAGAAAGAACAGCTGACATTGCCATGTACCTTCCTGTGTGACAGAGAAACCCTGGGCTGAATCAAATTTTCTTCAGAGAAGGTATCTTCTTATTGATGCCTTAATTTGGACATTTTCATGGACTTAGAATTGTAAATTTGTAACCTAATAAATCCCCTTTGCAAAAATAGTCAATCCATTTCTGGTATATTGCATTCTGGCAGTATTAGCTAACTGAAGCATCACCGCTTGTGTCTTCTCAGCTCTGCTGGCTAGCAACTCCCAACTCTTCTCATAAGGGAGTTCACACCTTTATAATTGCACCTATGATGTTATTGTGGTTATGAATGTTTTGGTCTTCTTTCTATAAGCAGTAAGCCCACCAAGAGTGGCAGGAATTGCTTGCTGAGTTCAAGAATTAACTACAGGTTCCTCAAAAAGTTAAATATAGAAATACTATGACCCAGCAATTTTCTTAGATGTATATACCACAAAGAATTGAAAGCAGGGACTCAAACAGATACTGGTACACCGATGTTCACAGCAACACAATTCACAATAGCCAAAAGATGGAAGCAACACAAATGTCCATCACAGATGAATGGATAAACAAAATGTGATCTATCCATATAATGAAATACAGTTCATCCATAAACAGGAATGAAGTTCTGATTCATGCTACAACACGCATAAGCCTTGAAAACATTGTGCAAAGTTAAATAAGCCAAATACAGAAAAGGACAAATGTTGTATGATTCTGCTCATAAAATGTCTAGGAAAAGCACAGTCATAGAGAAAGAAGAAATGGGGAGTTCCTGCTTACTAGGTACAGAGTTTCTGTTTGGGGTGACAAGAAAGTTTTAGTAATGTAAGATGTTGATATAAAAGTAATTAATGCCACTGAATTATACACTTAAAATGGTTACAATGGTAGATTTTACATTATATATGTTGCCACAATTTTTTTTAAGAGTTCTAAAAATAATTCACTTTAGCTCTCACTTTCTAGTTTATTTTGCATATTCAGGAAAATCTGCTTCTTTCATTATTTTTGGCTACTTCTACATGAAAACACAGGGGCTTCTCAATGAAAAATTAAGGTCTGAGCTGCTAGAAAGCTAGGATTTCAGGCACAGTTAGGATCTCTGCACCACCCACAATGCTTTTTACCTCATAGTGCTCCCATTTTCCAAATCGTACTTTGGCTACTTTATTTAAATAAAAATTTTGCAAATATCAGTCAGGTATTTGAGTACCATCTTAATGATTTTTGCCATATCCAAGTAGCACCTGAGTTAATATTTACTGAATATCTTTAATTTTTAAGTATCACTTTTTGCTTTAAGTAATAACCATGAAATATTAGGTTTGATGTGCTAGTTTATTTTTTCTCATACAATTAAAACAAATACAAAACTATTAAAATTTTAAAAGTTCATTAAAATAAGCTCATTAAAAGAAAAAACAACTTTGCCAACTGTGCTGGTTTGAAGCTGTTACATACCCCAGAAAATTCCATATTCTAATCCATTCCTGTGGATGCTGACCTATTGTGGATAGAATCTTTTGGTTAGGTTATTTCAATTTGAAATATGACCCGCCCAATTCAAGGTGGGACTTAATCCTTTACTAGAGTTCTTTATGAGGAAAAAAGGGAGAGAAACTCCCAGAGAGAGCCTACAGAAAACAAGAGCTGAAAGCAACAAAACCCAGGAGCAAAGGACCAGCAGATGCTGGCTATGTGCCTTACTATCTGAAGAGGAACCCCAGATGCCAGAAGCCTTTCTTCAAAGAAGGTTTCGTCCTGTTGATACCTTAACTGGGACATTTTCATGGCCTTAGAACTGTAAATTTATAAACCAATAAATCTCCAATGTAAAATCCAACCATTTCTGGTATATTGCATTCCAGCAGCTTTAGCAAACTGAAACACCTACATGCCCATGAAAATTGCCTCAGGTACCATCACCAATATACTTGCTCCTCTCTGTGAATAATTTTCTGAGCCTTTGCTACTTTCCTAATTCTTTCTACCCAACCTACCCCTCATTCTCAGTAGACCACTTCACCTCCTACATTTTTGAAAAGAAAGAGTTTTATCAGACTTGAATTCATTGGTAGGTTGAAGTTTGCATCCTAACAAACATATGTTCTTAATCTTAATCCATGCCCCTGTGGGTGTGAACCCATTGTAAATAAGATCTTTTGAAGTTGTTATTTTTAGTTAAGGTGGCCAACTGAATCAGGATGGGTCTTAATCCATATTACTGGAGGCCTTATAAAGAGAAATGGAAGACACAGAAGTCAGAAAGAAGACATTGCCATGTGACAGAAGACAGGGATACAACCCCAGTGTCCATTCACAGATAGATGGGTAAACAAAATGTGTTATTTATATACAACAGAGTATCATTCAGCCGTTAAAAGGAATGAAGTTCTGTTATAAGCTACAACATGGATGAGACCTGAAGACAGCATATTGAGTGAATTAGACATAAAAGATTCTCGTACTATGAAATCTCTAGAAAATGCAAATTCATAGAGAGAAAAGTAGATTGTAGGTTACCAGTACTGGGAGGAAAGGAACAGAAAGGGGTAAGAATGACAAGTTATTATTTAACTGGTACAGAGTTTTTGTTTGGGATGATGAAAAAATTCTGGTAATGGATGGTGGTGATGGTAGTAAACTATTGTGAATATAATTTAAATCACTGAATTGTACTCATGAAAGTGGATAAAATGGGAAAATCTGTGATACATATATATTACCAAAATGAAAAAATTTAAGAAAAAATCATGTGTGTTCCCATCACCCAGGTTAATAACACATTACCACTGGTACCTTGAAACATGCAATGTACACCTTCCCATTCTCTCTCTCTCCCTCCCACTTGGGGAAAACCTCTGACCTTTCTTTATAGGTTTAATACCTATATATGTAGACCTAAACAATATATTGTTTAGTTTTGCTTAGTTTTACATTTTGTGTAAATAGAATCATACCAATTGTATTCTGCAACTTATTTCTTTTACTTAATATTATACTTTTGATATTTACCCATTTTTGTGTGTGTGTAGCAGTAGTTCCTTTATTGTCACTTCTTATTCAGTTTTCCATTTTGAGACTAATCTACAAACTTCTTTCATTTTTATTTCTGTAAACTATTCCATTATTTGACTAATTCACAATCTATTTCTCATGTTACTATTGTTGGATATTTGAGTCATTTTTCAGTTTTTTTTTGTTATTGTAAGCAATATTATAGACATTCTTACGCAAAAAGACTAATAAAGCAATATATATAAACTTAAGTATCAGCAAAACACTCTGATATTTTCTATTTCTATTCTGTTCTGTTCAATTCTATCATATCCTGTTGTAGTTCATTAGCTAAAAAGAGAGAAAAGCAAACGCTGCTTTAGAACATATACCTAGTTGTGAAATTGTGTGATTGTGGAGCAAGTGCATTTTTAACTTTCCTAGGTAATGATAAATCACATTCCAAATGGCGCTCTCAATTTACACTCCGACCAACAGAACATGTAAGTTAGATTGCTCCATGGCCTTGCTAACTTGATAGTAAATGAACTTTTAAAAGTTGTTCCAATTTGTTGATATTACAGAGTATGCATGGTTTTAATTTGCATCTCCATGGTGACTAGTGAAATACAGCACATCTGCACATGTGTATGAGCCATTTATGTTTCCTCTTCCATGAAATGCCTGTTCATATATTTTGGCCATTTTTCTATAGGTTATTTACATCTTATATATCTGTTCAAAAGTTCATTGTATTCCTATGTGCTGATTCTTTGATGGAAATGAATTGCAGACACCATCTCCCACTTCACGGCTTGTCTTCTGACTTCTTATATTTTTTTATGAACTGAAGTTATTTAATATAGTTGAATGTATCAATGTTTTCCTTTAGGGTTTGCATCTGTTTGTTTGTTTAGTGTCTTATGGACTCCTTCTATTCCAAAGGTTATATTGTACTATATATAATATCCTAACAGTTATATGCTTATGCTTTTACATTTAAGTCTTTTACCCACAAAAAACTGATTTTTTTTGGGGGGGGGAACAATGCAGGGTAGGGATCCAATTTCATTTTTTCCAATCTACATGGACCATCCCAGTATCACTTAATGAATGGTTGCTCTTTTCTCTAGTGATCTGCAATGACTTCATCATAAATCAAGCTTGCATACATGGATCAGTTTCTTTCTAGGCCCTCTATTCTGATCCATGGATCTATTTGTCTACTGCTGGACCAACACAATGCCTTAATAATTGTAGCTTTATAATGAATATTAAACCTAGTAAGGCAAGCCCCTCCATACTACATTCTTTTTCACAAGTTGTTGCTCCCTTTTTTACCTTTTTATTTTCCATATAAATTTTAGAATCACTTTTTCAAGTTTCTCACAAAATCCATTTGGATTTTGAATGGAATTATATCAACTCTATACATAAATCTGGAGATAGCAGGCATCTTCACCACAATGACTTTTTCTATTCAAGATTATGGTATATCGCTCCCTTCATTTAGGTTTTCTTTAATGATGTTCAATAATGTTTTAGAATTTTCTCCATAAAGGGATTTACACTCCTTAGTATTTCAAACTAGTTGTAATAGGATAACTAACATTGTTGCAAAGTGAATAGAAATGTGACAGACTTTTTAATATTGATACCATATCCAGTCACTCTGTCTCTTTTTTTAAATAATATATCTGTAGAAATTTTTAGAATTATTTGCCATCAATAACAATCTTTGATTCTTACTTTCCAGTCTTTATTATTTTTATTATTTTTTCTTATCTTGCCGTACCACCCTGGACCTCCAGTGGATTCATGTGCAACCTAATCTTTCTGTTTTCCTCCTTATATTAAAAGAAATGCTTTTAGTATTTCAGCTTAAAACAAGTTTGCGGTGGAGGGTTGTAGTTACCCTTATCAAATTAAGGAAATTCTTTCTATATTAAGAGTTTTTATTTATTTCAAGTGTCTCTCTGGATCCTCCTTTCTTTGTGTATTTTCTTAAGGTATAATTGACATACAACAAATTGTACATTTTAAAGTGCAAAATCTGATAAGTATTGACATATGTATATACCCATGAAACATCGTCATAATCAAGATAATGAGTATATCCATTATTCTCCAAAGTTCTCCCTTGGCCCTTTGTGAATCCTCCCTCAAGACCTTCCCTGTTCACCCCATATCCCTGCCTCCAAGCCACCACTGTTTTCTGTCAGTATAGATTAGCATGCATTTTCCAGAAATTTACATAAATGAAATCATATCACATATTTTAAAAATCTAACTCCTTTTACTCATTATAATTATTTTGAGATTCATTCATGCCATATATCTATAATAAATTCTTTTTTATTACTGGGTGGTATTCCATTGTGTGATATACTGACATTTGTTTATTTAACTGCTGATGGACATTTGGGTTGTTTCCAGGTTTTAGCTGTTACATAAATATTTTTGAACTTTGTTCTGGGGCACAGTTAAGTTATTTGGAAACAGTTTGATCCTCTTGGTCTTGATTTAAGCTTTGCTATGTGGGACAACAGAAGTATTTATTCTAATAACTTTGTCCAATTACTGAGGCAAAACTCTTTAGAGTACTTTACCTGATGCCCTATAATTATGAGATTTTCAACTCTAGTGGTAAAAGTAGGAACTAATACCAGCCCTGTGTAATCCTTGGGGATTGTATCCTTCACCTCCTTCAGGGGTTTCTTTCCCTAGTCTCCAAGCAGTTTCCTTACAGGCACACACTAATCAGTATTTAACAGAAAACCTAAGAGGGACCCTTTGCAGATCTTCAAAGTTCTCTTTCTGTATAGCTCTCTCTTTCTAGTACTCTGCCCTGCAAACTCTAGTTACCTTGGCTTCTCCAGATGTCCAGCTCCATCTCTTCAACTGAGGCAGACCACTGCCCTCAGGTTGGGTTCTCTTTCCTATCATACCATTTAGAATTTTCTCCAGGCAATAACTTGAGGAATTGTAGGGCTGACCTAGTGGGTTTCTCATCTCCCAGAGATCACTGTCCTTTCTTGACTAATGTCCAAAGACTGCACAAAATTGTTGTTTCCATGTTGAGTTTTACAAATACACAGTTGTTTCAGGTGGGAGGATAAATCTGGTTTCTGTAACTCCATCTTGACTGGAAGCTAAAATACTCAACAGTGTCTGTTTTAGTTTCCTAGCTGCGAAAACAAATACCACGCAATGGGTTGGCTTAAACAGTGGAAATTTATTGGTGCATGGTTTGAAGCTAGAAGTCCAAAATCAAGGTATCACCAAGGTGATGCTTTCTGCCATAAAGCTGTGGCATTCTGGGATTAGCTAGAGATCCTTGATCTTTTTCTGCCACATGACGATCTACATGGCAGCCTCTCCTGGCTTCTCCTCTCTTCTGGTTTCTGTTCACCTCCAGCTTCTGGCTGCTCTCTGTGTCTCTCTCTCTCTCTCTGGTCTTCCCTATTGTGCCTTCAGTAAGAGGAGTAAGACTCATCCTGATTCAGTTGGGCCTCACACTAACTGAAGTAACTCATCAAAGGTCCTGTTTACAGTTGGTTTATGCCCACAGGAGTGGATTAAGTTTAAGAGCATGTATTTTCTGGGGTATACAGATTCAAGTCATCACACTGCCCTTATGTATTTTGTGACTTTTAATGAATTTACAATGGGTCTATAAATTTTCCTTAGAACTTTGAAGTAATTCTTTGAGGCTTGGTTTAAAGCTGACATCTCTCAGGAAGGATTTGTTTTTGCTTCTGTCAGTGGCTTGGAAATGCTATGATAAAGACCACTATGACATTAAATTCTTCACTAGAGTTATGAAAACTATGTAAGTTACAAATTCTCATGCAGGATTCCCTGCTCCACCCCTCCATTCAGTCCTACAGTTGAGAGAGGAAAGTTTTCTTTCTGTTCCCTTCTGCACGGCAAGATATTCACCTTTATACTGAGTATTTAGCCTTTGGGGCTCCCAACTTTACGCATGCGCCTTCTATTGGAAATGCTACATATACATGACCTAGGTGTTATATATTGTCCTCCAAACTCCACACAGCCAGGTTCAGAATCTCTCAGAAAAAAGCTAGCTGGTTTATTTATCAGGGTTCCTTTTTTTATTTTGTTCTAGGTATCTGTAGATTACTTAAATTTAATGGCAGTTCAACAATTTCTTTTTTAAGCCTTACTCCTGAATTTTAGCTGTTTCAATTGCAAGACGTATATTCTTCCATGGAATCAGAATTCTCACTTGTATCTCTAGCCTCTTCCTATCTATTGACTCCTTATCAAGTTATCTTCCTTAAAAGTCACATGCTTAATCCTGGAACCTTGCTTTTAGCCATAGCAGTCTCTTATATTAGACTTTGTCTCGTTTTCTAATTTTTAATTCAGGCTGTTTCTGGGCCCCCTATCCACTAAAACTGGTCTTTTGAAAGCCAAAAATGATGACCCTACTTATCAAATCCAATGGGCATTTCTTATTTCTTATCTTACTTGACCAATCTATAATATCTGGCATTTTTGATTACCCCTTCCCTCATGAAATTCTTTCCTCCTTGGCTTCTTCACATCATTTTTTTCTAAGTCTACTTCTATCTCCCCCAATAATTCCTTCTCACTGGATCCTCTTCTTCTATTCATTTCTTTTTAATGCTTTGCAAAGTTTTATCCTTGAATTCTCTCTGTGGCATCATTTTCACCAAATCTCTTATAAACCATACACTACTAATTGCCAACACCAAAACCATTCTTCCATGCTGCCCAGAATCACTCATTTTCCAACAATACTAGCATTTAAATAGAGTCATGTGTCCCAAGTTCTGACCAATGGCATAAAAGTGTATGGAATTTGAGCATCTCCTTGTGCTCTAGCATTCGTCTCGGAGCAATAGGCGATTTTGAGGTTGGAAGCCATGTACCAGCCAGGTAAGGATGAAAGACAGAAGTATGGGCCCCTACTGACTCCATAGAGAAATATCAACCTGAACCAACTACATACAGACTTCTCTTAGGAGAAGGAAGTAAACGTCTATGTTTAAGCCTTTGTTATTCTGGGGGGACCTGGGGGGAAGGGAGGAGCAATGCTATAAACAGTGAAATCTAGTCCCAACTAATATATCTCCCAACTCTGAAACCTCAGTTATCCTATATTCATTCTACTCCTTGTCCCCCATGACAAACGAATCTGTCTGATTTTTACTCCAAAATACATCTCAAATCTTTCCTCATCTCTCATTCCATACCGCTGGAGTCTAAATTCTGGGCCTCAACATTTTGATTTAGACTAACATGGTAATCTCTGAAAGGTTCTTTCTGCCTCATGCCCCTTTCTAATCCATCCTCCACATTGCAGTTGAAGTGAGTTTTCTACAGTGTAAGACTATCATATTTCTCAGGCATTTAAAACCCTACACAGGCTCCTAATTACCCGTGGAATAAACTACAAGCTCCTTACATTGCTTCCTTAGTCCTTCACAATCTTCTCCTTCCTTTTCACTTCAAAGTTTATGGCCAGTAATACATATTGCATAATGGGTGTATAGTTATCTAAACATACACGTGGATTCATGACTCTATGCCTTTGCACAGGTTGCTTGTCCTTTGGATGACTTTCCTCTTCTTTCCCATTTGGTTAATTCTGTTTTGTCCTTTAAATTCCAATTCATATATCAGCTTATTCAGCCAATGTTCCTTTATACCTTCCATCCCCCCACCCTCCACTTTCTCCTCTATGCCATCTCTGTATCTCATATTTCTATTACCAGATTTATTACATAAGTTTTTTCCTGCTTTCTGCCTTCCCTCCTACACTATGAGCTCTGAGGATGGGGGAAATATCCCATTGATCTCAGTCTGCCCAGTACATAGTACAGTGGAGTTCCTAATTCATAGCATATGTCTCAAACTATGCACCAATTAAATGAAAACATGTTTTAAGAAAATTAAGAAAAAAATGAAAGGCACAATAGTCCCATCCTCAAGAAAATATTTCCTGCCCAAAACTGTGGGGAGTCAGTAATAATGTTTTAAAATAAATTTGATATAGACAAAAAAAAAATCAATAAGATGAGTAAAATAATAGCATCTGCCTGGAGGTAGTGTTGAGCAAATAATACAGTCTATGCACAGAAAGGGTCTACAAGGTGCTTGGGACATGGTAAGCCCCCACTTATTATAGCTATTATCATTATCATTAATGGGCAATTGAGCCTTAAAGCACCCAAAAATTGGTTACAAAGGTTAGAGAATCTTCGTATAGTAGGAGGAAACCTAAACATCTTTAAGACACTACTGGAGAATCAGTTTCACAAATGTAAAAAAAAAAGAAGTTTACTTAAAATGAATTCACCACGTATCTTCCCTGAGTGACAATTACTGCTATAAAGAGGAAGGTAGGCATTCATTTGCATAGACTAACAAAGTTATGTGACCTGCCTTTTGACCTGCATAAGGAGCCAAAATTCTGAATCTACTTCAAGAACTCAAACTATTGTTCGAAGAAGTCAAGTTTGGGTATTTGCTTGCATTTTAAATACATGTACGTATAAGCAAAGGAACATTTTAGCAAGATTCAGGAGAAGTGTGCGTGGGAATTTAAACAACAGACACATTGTCTAGATTTTCTCTGGTGTGGGAGATTAAAGGAATGATGACAGCTTCACACATACTACATGTCTGTGCAATAATTATGCTTTACAACTGGTTCTGATTTCTCCCATTAAAGCCTAACATTCTTTTTTAGAACATGATAAACGTTTTTGGCTCCAGCATACTGGTTCCAAACCTTCCTTGTCCTTTTTATACTTAATGATGGAGTTTTAAAAGTCTACTTTTGTATAGGTCTGATGTGTTGGGGCCATGGAAAGCGCTGGGGATATAGGAGAAAAAAGGAGAGAGTGAGGCTTGGAAGACTGACTATATTTTTAAAGCACACACACACGTGGCAACCATGCATAGTCAAAAGAAGATATACAGCAAAACATGTAAAAGATAAACAATCCCAAAACAAAATTTTAGGATTCTTACTGGCAAAACTCATTTAGGTGACAATAAAAACCTGTTTATACACAAACATGTAGATACAAATCT
This sequence comes from Myrmecophaga tridactyla, assembly GCA_004026745.1. NCBI lineage: Eukaryota > Metazoa > Chordata > Mammalia > Pilosa > Myrmecophagidae > Myrmecophaga > Myrmecophaga tridactyla. The sequence continues at coordinate 23,533 of PVIY010017467.1, read as the reverse complement.
GATGTGATTGCTATTGTTCTTCATCCTTTGCCTAGATACATCCATTTGACTGGTTCTTTATATGAAAAAGTAGCAGCAGTTGATTGAATAGATCACATGCAAAAGTGTTTAAATCAAATTATCTAAAAACTAGCTTATTCCTTTCTGATTTTTCTGATGTAGAGGTTTGACTTACCCTAAATAGGCCCTATGAACTGGTATTTTATTTCCTACCATTGTGCTTTCTAATATCTATTAGGAAAATCATTATGGGAAAAGGGAAAATGTAATGTTATTGTAAAAATCTCCCTTTTCCTAGGTACCAGTAATAAATATAGTTATTATCAAATATCTACTATATGTCAGGTGTTATGCTAGTAACTTTGGAATCCAGCTCTACAACTAGCAAGTTAATTAGCTTCTGTATGTTAATATTTTTTCTCATTTGCAAAAATGAAGTACTTTCATTACGAGGTTGTTGAAAAGATTTAATCAAATTAACACAAAGTGCTTAGAACAGTGCACAGCACTGAAAAACAAATATTATTATTATTAATAATTCTCAAAACCACCCATTTGAAGCAGATATTACAATCTCATTTTATAGATGAGGACGTCGAAGCTCAGAAATATGCTCAAAGTTACTCAGCTAATAAGTGTCAAAACTGGAATTTAAATCCAGTTCTGCATGCTTTCAAAACCCATGCTCCATATTATACTACATAGCCTCCTCAATTTGATAACTTTTCATTCTTACTTTGGGTATATGTTTTAAACCCTCTGTACCTCAGTTTTCCCATCTGTAAAATGGGGATAATAGTACCTGCTTCCCGGCATTGCTAGAATAAACACTAGATAATGTTTTTTCTAATGATGACTGTGCTGGTTTGAAATGATATATGAACCCTGGAAAAACCATGTTTTAATCCTAATCCCATTTTGTAAAGGCAGCCGTTCCTTCTAATCCCTATTCAGCATTGCATGTTTGAAACTGTAATTAGATCATCTCCCTGGAGATGTGATGTGATCAAGAGTGGTTGTTAAACTGGATTAGGTGACATGTCTCCACCCATTTGGGTGGGTCTTGATTAGTTTCTGAAGTCCTATAAAAGAGGAAACATTTTGGAGAATGAGAGATTCAGAGAAAGCAGAGCAGAACGACATAGCCATGAGAAGCAGAGTCTACAGCCAGCGACCTTTGGAGATGAAGAAGGAAAATGTCTCCCGGGAAGCTTCATGAAACAGGAAGCCAGGAGAAGAAGCTAGCAGATGACGCTGTGTTCGCCATGCGCCCTTCCAAATGAGAGAGAAACTCTGACTGTGTTCACCATCTGCCCTTCCACTTGAGAGAGAAACCCTGAACTTCATCAGCTTTCTTGAACCAAGGTATCTTTCCCTGGATGCCTTAAATTGGACATTTCTATAGACTTGTTTTAATTGGGACATTTTCTTGGCCTTAGAACTGTAAACTACCAACTTACTAAATTCCCCTTTTTAAGAGCCTTCCGTTTCTGGTATATTGCATTCCGGCAGCTAGCAAACTAGAACAATGACATTCCTTTCTAAAATGTAGTACTACCTTGAGATTTCTTATGCAAATTTCAAAAATTAAAAAAAAACAAAAAACATGACTGGCTACACAATAAAGTGATGGCCAACTTTAACCTCATCTTTCACCCAGTGACATGATCATTATACTGAAGGCTCTTTTAATCTGTTTAACGTTTTATTTCTAAAATTTCTCTTTGAACTTCTCTGGGAAGAACCCTAACATCTTTATGTAAGAATAACATCTCAAACCACCTGAAATAACAAAAGTGGGGATTTTAAAAGGGGATCTGTTTGTTCTGGAATATCATGAAAGAAGCCAGCTAATTCAGCAGATTACTAGCTTCAAAGCAGTTCAACTTGACCAACTTGGAAGCCAAAACAGTCCTCACGGTCAGCATAGAAATGTGAAATTAACGACTGGCCTGACAAGTACATTATAAAAGCTGTATGTAAGAGAAAAGAATAAAGTGGGGCGAGAGAAAGAATGACTGCTATACTATGATGGCACGCTAGTTTATGATTTCTAACTTATTTCATAGCCAGAGGTAATTCTTTACTTTGTCCAGTTTGGATCAAATTGTTACTCCCAGTTGTACTCATTTTTTTCCTGAAGTTTAACTTCATCTTTCTTTCCTTAAACAGCTATGAATTTCAAAAGGCATTCTAAAACACAGAGGACTGAACAAGACCTTCTTCAAAATTAGGCCTGTCAAAATTGGCAGAACTCTACACTCTTATAAGGAATTAAGCATCAAATCTTTCATCAAAAGGCTGTTTATCATATGTGGCATCATTAGCTTGTGATTATACACATTAATGGAGGGGACCAGTGACCCAGATAATCCAAAAAGCATTTATTTGCTGTTGGAATGTGTTTTGGTATTTATATTTGATCTTGGGTGTATATGGAGTTCTTAGAATTGAAAATTGAAACAAAATAATGAATTCATGTTGTCTGACTCAAAGATCCAGAAGAGGAGTCCATATTCTCTACCTTGAATTTGTGTCATCTCTGTTTTCGATTCTATCATGAGATGAAACTTCATTTGCCAAATGTTTTGGTTTGTTAGAGCCGCTGGAATGCAATATACCAGAAATGGGTTGGCTTTTACAATACGGATTTATTAGCTTACAAGTTACAATTCTAAGGCCGTGAAAATGTCTCAGCTCACAGCATCAACAGAATGATACCTGGACTCTGAAGATAGGCTGCCAGCATCTAGGACACCTCTGTCACATGGGAAGGCGCATGGCTGGCATCTGGGGGCCCTTCTCTCCCAGGTTTCTTTGCTTCCAGCTTCTGGCTGCATGTTTCTCTCTTACAGCTTCTCTTTTTCTCTAGGTATGCCCTTGTCTCTCAGCATCTCTGGGGCTTTTTCTGTGAGCTTCTCTTAATTTCATTTCTTAGCTTCTGTATGTGTTTTATCCTTTATAGGACTCCAATAAGGGGATTAAGACCCACCTTAAATAGGGTGGGTGGGTGACATCTCATTTGAAATAACTAGTCAAAAGGTCCCACTTATAATAAGTCTGTACCCACAGGAATGGATTAAAAGAGCATGACCTTTTCTGGGGCACATAACAACCTGAAATACCACACCAGACTTCCAAGCTAAGTAGACCTTTCTATTCTTTAAATTGTAATCTTTTGGATGATATCTTCCATTGAGGAAAAACTGCCTTTAGATGTGAAAAAGCCTTCCTTTCTAGCACCAGCAGGACTATATGGTGCATGAAACAAGAATAAACAAATATAAACAAGTATTAGATGATCTTAACTAGGTTACTGACCTCTGTCCCCTCAGTTTCCTTTATGTAACATGCAATTTAAGGAGGGTTAAATGATACAACACTCAATATAGTGCTTGCTACACATTTAGTTCTATATAAATAATAGCTCCTTTATGAACTTGAGGTTGGAAGAAGGTCTCCTGCTAAACCATATAATTTCCATGGTGAATTACCAATCTCTGGATAAGAATTAAATATAATCCTTTACGAAATAAAGGAAAAACACCATTGCTCTACCACTTAATCAGGACCTACATCCAGGCATATATTTAAGGACTACAAATGTTAAAAGGTCTAGAGATAGGAAAACATTGCTTATGGGGATGAAAACCACAGCCAGAAAAATCCTTATTTTTTCCAACAAAAAGCTCTCACTCAATTGTTTGCAACGTATTCCCTTTTATTACCCAAAATACAACACGTTTGATTCATTTCAATTATTTGCTGCTAGCTAGAAATGTACTGTGCCACTTGTTTTGGGATCATTTCACTATACTGATGGATTACTTATTAATGGTTTGTTTATTTAACCCCTAGGACACAAAAGTCTGCAATATCTGAATGCAACACCTTGAAAAACCTGTTCAGCACATTCCAGAATTTCTTTACAATAGCAAGGATTTAAAAATTGCTAGTAAATACTAACTATACTTGTAGGGTGTTATGCAGTAATTGTTTTTCAAATGCATTTTCAGTTTTTAGAAGAGCAGCATTTAGTTATCTAATTATGTCCTTATAAGAAACAAGTATTAATCATATTACCGTGGGTGTTTTTTCAATGACTTTATTCTGTGTTTTAGCTCAGCAACCTTTAGGATAGTTGGAATTTGTTAGATTTCTAGAATTTTCATTCCAGAGTTCAAAAGATACAAAATCAATGACATTCATTTGCAGACTCATGCCAAACATTTAACTTCCCAAATATCAAATTGAAATTTTTGTTTATTAAATATACAATTTCATTGTTTATTTTCCTCCATACCAAAGTAATGATCTTTCAATCTACTTGAATTATTCCAAGTGAAATGTACCGACTCCTTCCCCAAAATCCCAGTGATTTTTAACACTTAGTATATATATATAAAAAATAAACACAAACCTAGCTTTCATTAAGCAAGATTTTATAGCCTAGTTAGGCAGGCAAGATACACAATCCAAGAGAAGTTAAGTCATATTACTTAAGTGAGTGATTAAATGGCAAATAAGGGAGAATTAAGAGAGGGCACTGATAGGGATTGAAGTGGAGAAAGAAGTCTTTCCAGGAGTTCAGGGGCAGGGAAAGGGAGGAACAAGACAGACCTTGAGGCCAGGTTAAAAAAAGCCAGAGGAGTGATTATACATCTGAGTGATTATATTCTTGGACTGCCAGAAGCACGTGACATCTCAGCAATGCACAGTTTGCCTCAAAGTTCAGAAATGCCAACTATAATTAAACCCAGATGCACATAAAAAGTCACTGCTTACTGTGAAATGGGTAAATCTCTATTCCCAATTTTAGATCTTCTCAAACTGTCCAATTCTAATGTCAAAAATAGAAGAAAATAAAAACTACCCTCATTTATAATCAATATCAGAGAATGATCACAATTGAAGAGGAAAAAACAAAGAAACTTAGTGTGGAGATACACTTTTTTTTTTTAAGAAAAATGAAGCAGACAGTTCATTAATTAGTTCAAGCTTTGTGCTAGACAAAAGTGCAGGAATTAAGGGAAAATGCATATGCCCACACCCTTTACAGAGACCAGAGATTGCAAATTCAAAAGCTGATAGATGCCGGGCAGACCATGGTGGCTCACCAGGCAGAGTTCTCGCTTTGTCATGCAGGAGAACTGGGTTCGATTCCCAATACCTGCTCATGCTAAAAAAAAAGAAAAGAAAAGCTTATATGGGCACAAGTGAAACAGTCGGGGTGGGAGGCAACAAACTGTGTTAAGAACTGTGGCAAACTGGAAAGGGCATACTCTGTCGTAAGAGGGGCATCTACCATCTAGTACTCTCTAACTGCTACATTGTTAGATTGTATGCTCAGATATTCTTTGAGAAATAACAGAAAGCCAGGCGTCTATGAGAAAATTCAGTATTTTAAATAGACAACTAATTCAAATATTTTAACCTCTGCAGACAAATAGAAAACATACCCCAGGGTTAAATACAACCCAAAGGTCACCTGTGCAAACTCTAGCACAGCCAATCCCAATTTAAAGCAGAATATTTTTAATAGTCTATAAACTCACAATATTGTCTCATGATTTAAAAGTCTTAAGGACAGAGTAATTAAAAGAACAATTTGCTTTGTGTCCCCACACCTCCGATGACACCATGAAATTAAAGTTCCATTTCATGTATTTAACTTGAGATTATGAATTATTTTCTCTATAGATGATACCCTGTTATAAACATTCCAAACACGATTTCTCTCTACTCAGCAAAGGTGTTATGTTGAATGAAATGTAGCTGTGTATGCACATTTTATAACTGAACTGCCTTAACCTTGATCCTTATTCAATTTGACTAGTTCTGTTTAAGACCTGTGATGGTTAAGTTCATGTGTCAACTTGGCCAGGTTATGATGTCCAGTTGTTTGGTCAAGGAAACACTGACCTGATTGTTACTGTGAGGATATTTTGTGAATTTAAATCATCAGGAAGTTGATGGCATCTCTGGCTGATTGCATGTACAATCAACTGAGGAGAATGCCTTCAGCAATGAGAGAAGTCTCAACCACTCAGTTGAAGGTCTTAAAAAAGGAGAAATGATAATTTCAGTAGTCAGAAGAGAGAATTTTCATCTCTACTTCAGCCAGCCAGCTTCTCCTGGGGAAATCATTGAAATCTTCATTGGAATTTCCAGTTTGTCACCAGCCTTAACGAAATTTGCACTTGTCCATCCCCACAGCTGCATGAGACAATTATTATAAAAATCCCATATATATATATTTATATATATATATGTTCTGTCGGTTGTTTCTCTAGAGAGCCTTGATTAATATAAACTCTTACAAAAAAGTAGAGTAAAGCTCTTAAAAAAATTTCCAGGTATTTATAGCTATGTTAAATAATCTCCTATTAAAATTAGGAGCTATCTTGTTAAAACAGAATCACAAAATATTCAATATTTATAAGAATAAAAAACCTCTGAATTTGAAAGTATAAATTTCGGGAGCAGCATCTTTGTTAACTTTTTATATTAAAGCAATTTTGAATTTACAAAAGAGTTGAAAATATAGTACTGAGAGAGTTCCCATAGAGCCTTCACCCACCTTCCTGTAATGTTAACATCTCATATAACCACGGTACATTTATCAAAACTAGGAACAACTTGAGCAACAAAATAAATTTAAGAAGTATTAGATTATAACCTAAGGAATAAAATAAATATCTACAAGTTCATTACCCATAAATGACTGAATGAGTAAACAGATTAAATAAGTGAATGAATGGGTGGGGTGGGGAGGAACAAATCTTTCTTACAGAATTCTAATTAATAAATGTAGGAGGAAAGAGGAAAACAGAAAATAATGATTAAAACCGCACAACAGTAATTGTTATAGGGGAGAGCCACTGATGAAAGCTAAAGTTAGTGGGTGCAACTTTAAGGAGAAACAGGATATTTGCAGAGCTTCAAACTATATCTCCCACAAAATTCTTTAATTAGTCTGGCGGTTTTAATATAATCCATACATTTTTTGATATTCCCCCATCTAGGAGGTGGAGCTTAATTCCCCTCCCATTGGGTGCAGGCTATATTTAGTGACTCACTTCTAACAAAGACGATAGAGAAAAATCTGGCAGACCTCACCTTTATCAAGTGATCAAGGTTAAGTTAGTTTGATATCATGGACTTATTATGATTCAATGAGAAAGATACTTTACTTCTGTGGTCTTCTCCCCTCAAATCTATAACCTCGGTCTAATTGTGAGAAAACATAAGATAACCCTGAAATGGGAGACATTGTATATGACATCTGACTCCTACTATTCAAAATGGCCAAAATTATAAAAGACAAAGAAAGTCAAAGAAGCCAGCAAAGATTGGAGGAAACTAAGGAGGCATGACAACGAAATGCAATGGATTGAATCCTTGAACAGAAAAAGATCATTACTGGGAAAACTGGAGAAATCCATAAAAGTCTGCACTTTAATTAATAGCATTATATTGTATTCCTTAGGTTATAATCTAATGCTATGTTTATATATTTGTTGCCCAAATTGTTCCAGCACTGGCCATCTTTGGAGACCTTTCAGGTTGGTCCCTGTGTTCTTTTGGCATGACCCATCTCCTTCTCCCCCTTACTTTCTGGTACTATAAGATACTTCAGGATCATTTTGTATTTTCCCTGCCCCAACCCTAGAATCAGCTGTTTCTACAAGGAGCCCTGGTTCCTTTTATTGGAGAATAGTATTTAGAATGCAAGATCTGGGTGCTGGGTGTACTCATTGCTACTGGGGTGTCATTGCTTCTCAGCCCACTTGAGGAAGAGAACTGAGAAATAAAACATTATACTAATCCCTTTAAACACACATATCTATATTCATATCTGTTATCTATCGACTCTGATCAAGTAACCCCTCTCTCTTCCCTTCTCACCCCCACTTATTTGTTACTTCTTTATATGACAATGAAAAATTTGGCACCTGGCTCCCTTTACTTATTTGTCCAACCCTAGTATACATGTAAGGTGGTCTCAGAATTCCTAAACTGTACCCCTGAGAGAAGCAAATTTACCAATTAGAGCATAGTGTTTTTGTATAATTCTTTTTGTCTTTATCCTTACAGAATCCTGAAAAAACAGTGTTTCCCAAAACTGTTTATGCCAACTTCTTTCTTTCCCATCCCCTTCAGAGATGTTATATCCTATATTTGTAATACAATTAAATTCATTTGTCACAGTCAGCATTCCACCCTGGGTTTCCCTAACATCCTGGTTGATTTTTTTAAAGTTGCTTACAGTAAATGTTACTCTTTGTCATATTCAATTCTATGGGTTTTGAAAAACACATAGAGTTATATAATCCAACATCACAGTACCATATAGACTATCACCCTAAAACCACCTTGCAACAGGGACAGCATTTTTAATCCTTTATCCAGACAGGTACCTTTTAAAAATCAAACATGCAATCGACTAAAACAATTATTTATAGCACAATGTACTTTCATGCACACTACTCCCACTTTTTTTCCCACCTAGATTTCATGCTACATGGTGAGAAATCTCTATTATTTATCAAAATCTAAAAACTCTTCAGAAGTCTCAATTACTAATGACGTGCGGATAACCAAAGTACATTTTGTATCTCAAGTCAGTTTCCTAACACACGTATTTCTAATTCTCCATTCCATCATTTCAAATATATTATCATACTAATCTAAAGGAAAAAAATCAGAAAAATGAACAGGTACAAAAATAACTTCATAATATAAATCACAATAAGATATAGTATTTTTTATTGCTAGTACTTTGAATTTTCCATATCAATGCTCTTTTCTCAGGCTGAGATTGGTAGAAATTGGTTGTAACTCTGATTCCTTTTTCCATAAAAATTTTAACAACCATTTTCATATTTCTGTAAGGCAGGATCTTTCCATTGCTTTCCTAAATTCTTCAATATGAAATGGGAATAAGGAGGGCAAGTTGCTTAAAAGGACTGGAAGCCAGAAGCCAGACAGGCAAGTAGAAACAAGGTAAGTTATGGTTTCTGATTAAAATTCTGAAGGAGGCCTTTTCAGAAGCCAAGGATCAGAGAGGAACTGTAGCTAGCAAGTCTTAAGTTTGTGACTTGGTTAGTCAGTAAACAGGAATCCAGGATATGTTCAAATGGTAGGTTGGGCTAAGGGGCTTGGCAACACCAAAGAATATCTCTCTCTTTTCAGCTTGTTGCTCCTTAGAAAGGCAAAGCGTAGCATATAGAAAGTGTTCTTAATCCTCAAGCATATCATGTCTCCTCACCCAAGCAACCTTTGGTATCTGACAGTGGAACTATATGCACTAACATGGGACCATGCAGAGGCTCAAGAGAGTCCATGTTAAGGGCATCCAAGGAGAGGCCTGGAGTTAACTAAAAGAAATTATATATAAAATTGCGTGAGAATTTGTGCCTATATTTTTCTGAGGATACAGTCCTTAGATTTCATCAGATCATTAAAAGGTTATGAGCCCCAATAAAGGCTAAGAATTATTTGAGTTAAGGCTCTAGCTAAAGTGGTTGGCATTTTCATGTTTCCAGTCTGATTCCTTGGGAGTTCAAATTCCTCATTGGGGAATGCTGCTTCCAGAAGCAGGAGTTGCATCAGAGAGGAACTTTACAGGACCAGCTGCTGTCTGACTCTACCCAGAAACACTGGCCCAATGGCCACCCCCAGCTTCTTTGGTTTTTATAACATAACTCTAGGTTACCTGCAACTGCAAATCATCTTCTATGCCCATAACAGGCATCTCTTAATCTCTTCATGTTCCTTAAAGGCAGGTGTTTTCATTGATCAGTCTTCTGTCCTTTGTTCTTTTCTTTCTGTGCCCTTTCTCTTACAGACTATAATTTCATGTTTCCAACACATGCTGGAAATTTCCATTTGAATAGATAGCATCCCTTTCAAATTGTGTGTAAAAAAACCCCCAGGTTTCTGATTGAGCAAAATTACCTTTAAAAGTCCCTTCCATTATTGATATTTTATAATTCTGTCTTCTGTTAATCATATGCTCTACTCTGAATTACTTGAGTTCAAATCTCAGAATAAAGAAATTAAAGTTTTATAAAAAATTTTAAATCTAGGAAACTCAGAGCACAGGAAATCTAGTCACATTGAAACAGAGAATTATAATACAACATAGCAAGATTAACGAGAAAAGTAAACAGGGTCCGTGAAAATGAAAGGGCCTACTGACCCAACTAGAGAGGGAAATCAGAGAACTTTACAGAGATAGCCCCAGAGTTGAGGCTTTAAGGTTGCTCTGAAGTTAGGTTAAGGGACAGCACTGGGGGGAAGGTAAAAGGTGAAGCATTCCACCAAGAGAGGACAGCAATAAGCAAAGGAATAAAAGATGAGAATATCATGGCTTATAATGGGACTTCCAGAAGTTCACAGTATAAGGAGTAAAACTCACAAGTTAGAGATTGGTAAAAGATGAGATTAGAGACATAGGGTCAAATCAAAAAGTGACCTAGTATTTCTAATTTTTTTTCAGTAAGAAAGCACTTATCAGAATAGGGGAAGGGGGACAGGGAGAAAAAGAGGTGGTGGAAAGAAAGTATTTTTCTAGTCACACAAGCCATCTAATCTTTTCTGTAATATTATGTTTACCCATGGGGAAAACATCCCATCCCCACCCCCACCACCATGTATAATACTCACTGAAGGTCAAGGACATGTATTGTGCTGGTAAGCACCATAGAAGCAGGAAAAAGAGGGCTGAGAAGGGCTGAGAAGGTGTGAGGAGCCTCTGAAGAGCCTGAAGAATGGTGACATGGTCATATTAGCATTTCTGAAAGGTCAGGGAGTTGCTTTAAAGAGGATAAACATGAAAGGGAAGGTGGTACAGTAATCCAAGTGAGAAATGACGAGGGCCAAGGTAGGAGGGACCTGGAGAAAGAAGTCAGGTGTGAAAAATATTTAAGACAGTGGTTCCCAAATTTGCAGTCATCTGGGAAGCTTCAAAAAACTTGTGATTTAATTGATCTGGGGTGTTGCTCTGGTTTGGAATTTTGAATAGACCCCTGGATACTTTTAATGTGCAGAATGTGCAGCAGTTTGGGGGAATCTGGAGGAATCATGGCTTTATGATGTAAAATCAGCAGGAGCCAATTACTGATTGGATGTAGGTGAAAATGTAGAAGAGGATCTGTTTTAGTTTTCTCAGCTGCTCAAGCAAATACCATGCAATGAGCTGGCTTAAATAATGGGAATTTACTAGCTCATGGTTCTGAGGCTAGGTCAATTCAAGGTGACATCAAGTCAATGCTTCTTTCCCAAAGACTGGCATTCTGGGGCTGGCTGCAAGTGATCTCCGCTACTGGGCTTCTCTGCTACATGGCAATGCACATGGCAGACTCTTTTGGCCTTTCCTTCTCTTCCAGGTTCCATCAATCATCAGCTGTTTGCTTTCCATGGCTTTCTATCTGTTTGAATTGCTTTCTGCTTATAAAAGACTCCAGTAATAGGATTAAAATCCATCCTGATTGGGTTGGGCTGCACTTTACCTGGAACTTACTTCATCAAAAGGTCCTACTTACAATGGGTCCACACCCACAGGAATGAATTAAGAACATGTTTTTCAGGTATATATAGCTTCAAATCATCCCAGGGCCAGGGATAGATGAATGCTAGGTTTCTGGCATGGTACATTTCACAGAGTTTAACCATCCATCAAGATATGAGGAACAAGCACACCTGGTCCATGGTATGAACTCAATATATATCTGCTGAATGAATGAATGAATGATAGGAAGAAGAGATTTTGGGAAGGAAGACAATAATTTCAGACCCACACATATTGAACTTAAGATATTGAAGCGTCCTTCACATCTCTTGGATCAGTTTCTTTCCAAACTTACTTCTACCCTATGTATCCAGGTTTTAAAATGACTACACTGGACTCCCCCAATCTGACCTTCAACTAACTCCATGCTGCACACCAATGCCAGGTTAATTTTCCCTCATCAGGTCACTTCCCTATTCAAAAATCTTTGATTAGATTTATATCTACACACTCCTTAGCCTGGCATTTAAGGATCTTAAAATTCTAGTTACAACTTACTTTTCTAGTCTTATTTCCCACTTTTCCCCCAAGTGAGGCTAGTTATTTCTGTCTGTTCACATTTTCCCCAATATATCTTATACTTTTGTGCTTTTTCAGCTCTGGGCACTCTTTTTCTTCTAGCCTGCAGCACCTTCCTTCTTTCTTTCTGCCAAGTCAAATTATACCACCTTTCAAAATCCAGTTCTGATCCCTGAGAGGTCCTTGACCACTCTTTAAAGTAGTAATTTCTTCCTTTTTGATATCACATAGTCCTGTACATTAAAGCCATCTAACCTCTAGGATACTCCAAGACACACTGAAGCCCATTTGTCTCAGGAATCTGATGAGGAAAATGGTTTGAAAGTGAACGGTCTGGTTCACTTTCATGGTTGGAAATACAGAAAAGGGCAAGGAAGCCTAGCAGTGGTCACTAAGGTGGTGGTGGAGATGGGGAGAGAGAGGAGGTCGGTTGGGGCAGTGTGCCCTGGTGGGGTGGGATATTTATCATTGATATTATGTCAAGTTGTCAGCACATGGTGACAATAAAAAACAGACCAACTTTTAGTTGGTTTTATTGTTTTAAAATTCTCTAATATTAAATCACTTTCTTATCGTCTGCACCCAGGGTGAACCATTTGTACCCTGCCCTCACCTGGAATGCCACTGACATCTGGGAGAACAGGACTGAGGTTCAATCTCCTTCTCTAACCTCTGTTTATAACTGAAAGTGCTTTAGAATATTGTTGAATATATTTCAATGCAGCGTTACAGTTTCCTTTTCAATTATTTTGTGTATATATTAACTATATAGAATATAAGATTTTGTAATATAAACTGTGGAAGTGTATATAAATGTGGTGCCCAAGGAAATAGGACTCAGATCTCTCCTACTGTGAGAAGAATTGACTGAAGGCTCCAGTTGTTGTACTCTGAATCCAACACTGTGTTCTAGCTGATAGAATGCTTCCAAACTGGTGACTGAACACATCAGGGATTCTAAGGCAAATCCACAACTGTAAGGCATGGACCCCTCTGTTGGGCATCTTCAGTTGAAGGGCTCAGCAACTTTACTGAAACTTTCTTAGCACTGCACTGCAACTGAAGAGTTTCCTTCCTAAATTTCCTTCCTTCTCTCTCTCCATGGTGTTGGTCTCATGACTCTTTTGACCTCCTCTGGCTCCCTCCCCACTTTCTCTGACAAGCTATTGCCTAAATAAATCTCTTATATAACTAATCCTCTTTTGTGCCCAATTCTCAGAGGATCCAAACTAATACAATAAGGTTTAGCTTTTTACTTTTAATTAATTTTTCTATTTGATTCTTATGAAATGAGGGAAATAACTCTCCCTAATTTCAGCCAAAGACAACTTAAATGCATTTCCAAGAACATATTAACAAAACTTAAAATTTAATTAGACAAGCTCAAGCTTGCTGAGAAAAAACAACATATGCTTGGGTTTCTCTCATCAAATTCATATGGAAGATTTCTAGAAAATTATAAAAAAGAAACTGATTAAAGGTTCTGCATCTAAAAGATGATAAGCATAGGCCTAATCTGAAGATGCTTCTGCAACTTTGAAACATTTTATAGAAGAACTGCAAAAATAACAACACAATCTAGTGACGAGACCATCACAGGAGCATCTATGAGGAATCCCAGTGATTGTACAGTTTGTTGGAAAACCTCATATAATCTACTGCCAGGAGATAAAATATTATTACCATTTTTCAATAAGTACACAAAATGATTTATTGAGCATCTTCTAGGCATCAAACATTGTACTGGGACTTTACATGGTGAGTTAATAATCTTCACAACCATCTTATGGAGTATTTTTATCCCTATTTCTTAGAAGAGTACACTGAGACTTAGGGAGGTTAAGAAACTTGTCCAAGGTCCTACAGCACAGGTAGCAGAGACCATATTCAAATTCTGGTGAGTCTCTACTTCTCATGAACTATTCTGTCTCCAAGCAGAAGCTGGACGTGGTCCACAGACAGGCTTCCTGACAGTCGACCTTCTTTACCATACACTACACTCTCTAAGAGAGAAACAGTGTTGCCCTCCCTGCCCTTAGTAGAGATGGGCAGCAATCTAAGTCTGCATTCTAAAAATATAAAAATGAATCACACAGAGTAACAGAAATTCAAGAGATTCTTAGGGAAAAGGACCTTGAAGTTTATCAACTCTAATATCTTCATTGGACAGATAAAAAAAAATCAGTGGGAATTTCCTCTATTTTATTGCAAGAGGCCTTTAAGATTTACCTTTCAGGTTTACTTATGGGAGCCCTGGTATGTCACTCTACACCAAGGGAGGAAAGCTCTCGGAGTGGGAACTGTAGACAGGTAGGTGTGTTGGATGGTTGTTTTGGTAAATTTATCCAAACGAAGAAAACATTCTACTTCCGTGCCACCTGTGCTGCTGCTACTGAAGAGAAATAAAGATTGCTTCCATCTCCTTTTGGCCCTCAGGTGGTTCCCAGAGTTGGTGGGAAGGGAGAGGGAGCCTCCTTTTTCTTCAAGTTCATATGCAATTCTATCAGCTAAAAGCATATGAATAAGAAAAGGGAAAGGAGGGGGCTCTGTGGTTTCTGCAAAAGAAAAGGGTAGTTATTCCTTCCAGACTTTTTTCTCCTGCACATAAAGCACAGCTTTCTCCTGACTGACAGATAATTGAATATTTTTCTTTCTCAAGTGTACCTACTCCCTTCCAATTTTAAGAGGAAATTCAAGATACCCCTGCCCTTTCTGAAGCTTTTTCTCTCTCAGGCAGATTGCCATTATCAACAGTAGTAGGTAAATATTCACTGAAAAGTAACTTTGTACATTTCGTTTTTTCTCAAGCCAACATGTATTTAATTTAGGATACTAATGGGCATAGTAAACACTTGAGTATTATTTATGTTTTCTTTTTTTTTTGGATAAAGGAAAATTAGTTTTTAGTTTACCATAAAGTAGAATTTGTTAATGTAGTATAAACTGCTCGATATTTTGCTATTTACCTGGATCATATCATAATAAGCAAGTCTGTGAAAGTACAACTTTTGAATTGCTAATTAGCTCAAATAGCTAGCCCTATTTATATTATTTCAGGTTCTGAGGTCACAGATGGTCTATTTTAATTTTCAAACCAGAGCTTTTCCACAGAATTCTAAAGATTTTCCTTACAGGTGACTAAGATTTTAGAAATCTCCTTCTTAACTTTCTAGTAGTGTATATAAACTGTCTGAAAGCCCTTTGATGTTCTGTCAAATCAATTTATGCTTGGTATTTGAAAGAAAGGTATCTGTGGAATCATCATTGTTCTGAGCCCAATCCCTACTTTCTAGTCTCCAAAATGATTAAATTCTGTTTTGTTTATTCAGAAGCCTCAAATCTGAGTCTCAGCTACTTACTTCGTCCTCTCCCCCAAGAAAGGTTAGCCATCAGTGTTATGCCCTCTCATAGCTTGTGCTTTCAGATAAGTACTGACTTAACTATCATCTCCGCTAAAACAGGTCAGGGATTAGGCAAATCTTGTTCACCAATGCATACCCAGAATTCAGCACAATGCCAGGAATTTAATAAGTACTGATGGAATAAACAAATAGAGAGCCTTGCTCGTTCTACCTGAACCCTCATGGAGCTTTTGATTACATAAAAAACATTCCACTCCTCCTTCCTTTTAACTTTCCTCCCACACTGTGACAGCACATTTCTCTTGTCCTTCTCCCACCATTCTCATTGCCCTTCCAATGGCTTCTTTCCCTCTACCTGATCCTTATGCTTTTTCACTGGATTCCATTTTAATTTATCTTCTCATCTTATGGTAGACACTTGATAAATGTGTTGAATGAATGAATGAATCTCATGTTTCAGATTCTCTTTGGGAAATGCTATCCATCTCCATGACATCAAAAATTACATTAAATTAATGAGGCCCAAACTCTTTCCCTAAATTCATTCCTCACATGGGCAAAAAAAATCTACAGATCTCCATGAGCATCTTTATGTCATTATGTCCACCACTAAACTCAGGATGTCCAATTAAGCACAGTACATTGATCATACAATTGTTTCCTTTCCCTCTGCAAATTTTGCTAAGATAATGGCAAAGGAATTTCTTTAAGGAAAAAAAAAGTGTAAACCCACAAGGGCAAAGAGAACAGAAGAGAATAGGACAGTTAAACAAAAATTCCAACATATTTTTGGAAGGACGACAGTAGATAGAGGTGAAATAACCAAGTTAGGAGAGTAAAAGCAGCTATCACCTACATGGCTGAGAGGGAGATACTGGGAGGGAAGGAAAGGGAAAAAAAAAACAAAAACGTATTCAGCTTGAGGAATTTTGAAGGGCTAAGGAAATAGAGGCCCTGGGTACCAAGCAGAGTAGGGCTCATGCTGAAGCTACACTAAAACCTGGGTAAAGTAACAGCTTACATAATGAACTGTGATATACAGAGTCACCTTCTCCGACCCTGCTCGTGAACACTAACAGCAGGCTTATACCCTCATGACATATTCATGTTCATAACATGTATTCCCTTTCTCCATTAATATTATCATCACCAGTTAGAGCTAAAGCAATTCTCTAAGTTCTATCTTTGATGGCTCTTTCCCACATTTCCTTCCTTCTCCATCTCTAATGCCCTTGTCTGATCTTCCCTGAAATGTTCCACAATCTCATGGCGCTGTCTTTGGTATCTACCCCTGCAAACCAGACTGTGATGGCTTTACCTTCCTCAACTCCATCAATATACTCCCTCTGGGCCACTCACTGCCATGGTCAAACTCTGGATCTTGTCATCACCACCCTCTGAGTACAAGTTTCTACCTCTCCAACTTCCTTATTCTAGTATTTCCAATCCTATACTGCACAATACCATTGAAATCACTAACCTACTGAAGACCTCTTTGTCACCATCCATCATCCAGTCCTTGTTAAATACCATATTTCAGCATGAAAATCACTCTTCTCAAAATCCTTTTTTAACTTTTTTGTGTCTTTCTCCCTCCATCCTACTTGCCTACTTGTCTTATCCCAATTAAGCCTTACTCAGGGTCTAAATCAAAGTAGCTTACTTTTCTCCAGAAATGGAGAAAAACATGGCACAATTCTGCTAAATGGTTTCACTTTATGACCCAAAATGTCAAACTGTAAACAATGCTGCCCACTGTCCCCTTAATTTCACTGGTAAATGCTTTCCCCTGTCCAAGATGCTTATTTCTCTATTATCATTTCCTTTTTCCTCAAATTTGTAACACCCTCCTCTATCCATCCCTCTGCAAATGACCTTGTCTCCCCTTCACAGTATATTCTGAAACCAGAAGCTATCACACAAGAACTACCTATATCACCTTCTTCCACCAATGCTATCAATCCAGCTGCAGCTATACCTACACAAAATATGTCCTTTCCTGTTAAAATGACAGAAATTTCCTTGTTTCTATAAAAAAAAATGACCATTCAAGGTGACTATTCAAGAACAGCATTCCTGAAATTATCCCTAATCTCCTAAAATTTTAGGTTCTCTCTTTTGCCTGGATCATCATCACTGGCAGAAAAAGAAATTTTAATATCATCCATCTTCAGCTAAATGGAAAATAGAAAATGTCCTTAATGTTTGTCTTCTTCCAGCTCCCATTCAATTTATCTTCTCCCTCTTCATTATAAAACTCTACAAAGGGTTGTCTTCAGTTATGGTTACTACTTTCTTACCTCCTATTCTTTCTTTGTGGTTTCATACCAGTTCACTTTGTGGTTTCATACCAGTTCTTCTTAACATATTACAAGGAGAGGAAACAGAGTTTGGTTAAGCTTGGACTTCCAATATTACACTTCTTGGGTTCTAATCCCTGCTCTGCAACTCACTAGGTATAAAAGTGACAAAACTTCTCTGTGCTTCAGTTTCCTCTCAATGAGAATAAAAGTGCATATCACAGAGGGTTCTTGTAAGGATCACAAGAATTAGCATGTATAAAAATACATAGAATAGTGGCAGGATATAGAATATACTCAATGGTAGCTCTTAGGTCAAGAACAACCTTTCTTCATTTTATGGAATCCAGTGATGAAGCCTCTTTCCTTCTCTATCTCTTAAGCAGCATTAGACAAGTATTCATGACTTCCTGCTTCTTTTAACTCACAGCTTCTGTGACATCATACTCTATTGGGTTTCCTTCTGCTTCATCTGATGCTCCTTTTGGGGATCCTTGCTGCTACTCAATCTCTAAATGTGAAGAAATGTGCTCAGCCCTCTCTTTTTACTAGCTAAACTCTTCACTGGTAACCTCTTCCAGTCCCATTCTTTTAAATACCATCTATTTGCTGATGTTGCTGAAATTTATATCATCAGTCCTGGCTCTCACCTGAACATGACACATGGATCCAACCACCATCACCACCAAAACATTAAAGTGGTACATCAAACCTAACAGATCTAGGTCAGAATTTTTAAGACCATTCCCCACATCTTAGCCCATAAACCTGCTCCTATGACATCTTCCTATTTCTGTAACTCTTATCATCATTCCACAGTTGATCAGGCAAAAAAACTAGAATTCTATATCTGAGTTGTCCCTCCTTTCCTTAAACTAACATCTATGCTATCAGTCTTGTTTGCACCTCCTCCAAAATATATCTCAAATACATATCTGTTTCTTACCATCTAACTGTCACCTCCTTAATCCAAATCCATCAGTACTTCTTTCTTGAATACTGCAAAATCCTCCCCAACTAGTCCCCTACCTTCATTGTATAACTCCATCAGGCCATTCTCCTCACAATAGTTAGAGTAACCTCAAAGCATAAACCAGATCATATCAATTTTCAACTTAAAACCTTCCTGAAGCTTCCCATTATAATTAGACCAAGTATCAAACTCTTAACTCAGGGTTATATGAGCTCTGGCTCTACATGACTCTCCAACCTTACCTTCTACTACTTGCCCCATCACATTCTTCATTATAGCCACACTGGCATTTTTTCAAATACAAGAAACTCATTGCCACCTCAGGACATTTGCACTGGCTATTCCCTTTGACTAGATGGCTCTTTTCCCAGATTTTTTGCCAGGCTGGCTTAGCTGCATGTTACCATCTCAGAGAAAGCTTTCCACTCACTCCAGCTAAAGTAGTGCACCCTTTCCTCCACCCAGTCACTATACATCCTAATAACCTGTATTATTTTCTTCATAGAATGTACAGCTAAATAAATTGTTTAATGTCTGTCTTTCATCACTATAAAACTTCATGAAGGCAAAAGGGATATTTTTCTTGTTCATAAATAGAAACTTCAGCATCTAGAACATTAACTAGTATATAGTAAGTATTCCATAAATATTTATTGAAACAGGTCTTTTGCCTCAGTCTCGAGCTCTAGCTGACAGCTAAGGGCCATGCTCCAGCACCTTCAGTAGCCACATCCACCACCGATGTTACTTGTGTTTCTCAGGGCTCATCTGCGCCACTCATCCACCCGACACTCCACCATCATAAGCTGCCACAATGGGTGAAGCTCACGAAGGCAGGTAAAAATCAAGGTGACCCCAAGAAAATGGCTCCTCCTCCAAAGGAGGTAGAAGGAGATAGTGATGATAAAGAAATATCAGACGATGGATAAGACAGCAGAGGAGAAGGGGCTGTCATTCTTCAGAAAAAAGGCAAGAAGGCCATTGCAACTTCAGCAAAGAAGGTGGTAGTTTCTACAACAAAAAAAGGTTGCAGTCGCCATACCTGCCAAGAAGACAGCTACACCTACCAAGGCGGTAACAACACCTGGCAAGAAGAGAGCCACACCTGGCAAAGAAGTCAGTGGTAGTGGCAACCCTTGGTAAGAAGGGAGCCGTGGCCCCAGTCAAGGGGGCAAAGAATGGTAAGAATGCCAAGGAGGAGGACAGTGATAAGGAAGATGATGAAGACAGTGAAGAAGATGTTGAGGGGATGAGGATGAATTTGAGCCAGGAGTGATGAAAGCAGCAGCTACTGCTTCTGCTTCAGAGGTTGAAGACGATAATGAAGAAGATGATGACAAAGAAGCTATAGAGACTACACCAGCCAAAGGATAGAGAGCTCCTATAAAAGCTGTTCCTGTACAGGACAAGAGCATGGCTGAAGATGAAGAGGATGACGAGGATGAGGAAGATGACAACGATAAGGAAGATGATGATGAGTATAACGATAAGGAGGAAGATGATGATGATAAGGAGGATGAAGAGGAAGAGTCTGTCAAAGAAGCACCTGAGAAATGAGAGAAGGAAATGTCCAAGCAGAAAGCCACTCCTGAAGCCAAGAAACAGAAAGCAGAAGCATTAGAAACTACAGCTTTCAATCCTTTTGTTGGAAACTTGAACTTTAACAAATCTGTTCCTGAACTGAAAACAGGGATCAGCGCCCTTTTTGCTAAAAATGATCTTTTCATTAGAGACATCAGAACTCGTGTGCCTCTAGGAAGTTTGGCTATGTGGATTTTGAATCTGCTGAAGACCTGGAAAAAGCCTTGGATCTCACAGGTTCAAAAGTCTTTGGTAGTGAAATTAAATTAAAAAAACCAAAGGGAAAAGACAGTAAGAAAGAACAAGATGCCAGAACACTTTTGGCCAAAAATCTGCCAAAAGTTACCCAGGATGAATTAAAATAAGTGTTTGAAGATACTGTAGAGATCAGATTAGTTACAAGGGTGGGAAAAGTAAAAGGATTGTTTATATTGAATTGAAGACAGAAACTAATGCAGAAAAAACACTGGAAGAAAAGCAGGAACAGAAATCAATGGGTAATCTATTTCTCTGTACTACCCAGGAGAGAAAGGACAAAGTCAATATTATAGAGGTGGAAAGAATAGCACTTGGTGTGGTGAATCAAAAACTTTGGTTTTAAACAACCTCTTCTACAATGCAACAAAAGAAATGCTTCAGGAAGTATTTAAGAAGGCAACTTCTATCAAGGTGCTCCAGAACCAAAACAGCAAATCTAAAGGGTATACATTTATAGAATTTGCTTCATTTGAAGATGCCAAAGAAGCTTTAAATTCCTATAGTAAAAGAGAAATTGAGAGCAAAGAAATCAGGCTGGAGTTGCAAGGGTCCTGGGGATCACTTAATGCAAAAAGCCAGCCATCCAAAACTCTGTATGTCAAGGGTCTGTCTGAGGAAATCAGTGAAGAGACATTGAAGGAGTCATTTGATAGCTCTATTCGTGCCAGGATAGTCTCTGACTGGGAAATAGGATCCTCCAAAGGGTTTGGTTTTGAAGATTCAACAGTGAGAAGGATGTCAAAGCTGCCAAGGAA
Source organism: Myrmecophaga tridactyla (assembly GCA_004026745.1). Taxonomy (NCBI): domain Eukaryota; kingdom Metazoa; phylum Chordata; class Mammalia; order Pilosa; family Myrmecophagidae; genus Myrmecophaga; species Myrmecophaga tridactyla. The sequence continues at coordinate 2,210 of PVIY010017467.1, read as the reverse complement.
GCCATGGAAGATGGCAAAATTGATGGAAACCAAGTTACTTTGGACTGTGCCAAGCCAAGGGCAACAGTAGCTTTGGGGGTAATGGTGGAGGCAGAGGAGGATTTGGAGGCAGGGGTGATAGCAGAGGAGGCCAAGGAGGATTTGATGGTGGCAGAGGTCAGCAAGGCTTTGCGGGGTGAGGAGGCTTCAGAGGAGGCAAAGGAGGAGGAGGAGACCATAAGCTACAAGGAAAGAAGACAAAATTTGAATAGGTTCTTCTGTCCCTGTCTATCCCTTTCATTTGAAAGAAAAGATTCTTTTTTACACTATTACCTGATCAATGGCAGAGCCTCCTGAGGACATTCTAAGGTAGTATTCAGTCCTGTGGTCTACTTGGATATAATGTTATAGATAACATTTCAAGGAAGATGCTCTGTTGGTGTTTACTGGATATTCATATAAACTTTTTAAAGAGATGAGTGATAGAGCCAACTCTTATCTATAAGTTTTGAATTTATATTAAGTTTCACTCCATGTACAAAACCATTTTTTTCCTATCAATAGATATTTTTTGCATTGGGGGGGTTGTAAAGGAAAGCAGAATGTTTTATTATGATTTTTGCTTGAGTGACTTTGGGACAAATTACAAGGCCTAAACTCTGGGGCCAAAAAAAAAAAATTATAGAAAAAAATTTGTAGAAAATGAAAATACTAGTATTTACTTTTTACCTTAAGCATAAGAGTAATAAAAGTCCATCCCAAGCAATGGCAAACTCATTGATTCTTGGCACATCATCAGTTAAGACAGGTATGTTTGTTAATCAGTCAATACTCATATGATCCAATTGTCACTAAAGAAAAAAGTACTGGTACATCTTAATCAGAGTTGTTATCATACAAAAAAAAAAGACTTGCATTTTTAAGCACTTCTATTTATTACTTCATATCCCCACAATAACTTTCTAATTTATATACTGAACACAAAAAATGAGGTACCGGAAGAGGGGCCAAGATGGCGGCTTAGCAATGTGCACGTTTTAGTTCGTCCTCCAGAACAACTACTAAATAACCAGAAACAGTACAGAACAGCTCCCGGAGCCATGTCAGTGACCAGACACACAGTGTACCCCAGTCTGGACCAGCTGGACCGACTGCGAGTCTCGGGAACCGTCAGTTCCCCAAGCTACAGCGGCCGGCACCCGGTGCCCCTCCCCCACAGGCGGCTTCCCAGAGGGAAAGGAAAGACACTCTAACAGTAGCAGGGACTGAGTCCAACCAAACACCAATTGTGGCAGTAATAAATAAGTTCTGACTACTAAAAATAGGCTCCCAGCTCAGGTGAAACTGGTCAAGGCGGAGGTCGCTTATTGGGCTAACCGAAAAAGAGGAAAGGGGAGGAAACAGAGGTTTTTGTGGCTGTTTCTACGGAGGCTTGGCTGCCTCTGGATTCAGCGGCGGGACTACTCAGGCTGCAACTGCCCCAGGCATAGGCAGAAACAGACTGCTTTCAGGGCTGTCTCCCGCCTACACCTTCCCCAGGGGAGGGGTGAAGCCCAACTTAGGTGGAATCCGTCTCTCAAGGAATTCAGACCCCAGGGCTCGGCAATTTGAAGCCATTAAAACCAGCCTACAACCTCTCCTCTGTCTCCACCACGCCCTGAGCAGGGAGAGCCTTCCAAAGTTAAAGGAGCCAAACAGAGCCCAGAGACTTCACAGGAAAGTCTTTCAGCCTACTGGGTCTCACCCTCAGGGAGAACTGATGCAGGTGACTCCTTCCCCCTGAGAGGAGGCCAGTTTAGTCTGAGAAAACCCAGCTGGAGTCTGTAATAACTATGTAGACCCTCCTAAGGGTGGGGAGGGAAAAGGTACCTTACAAGCAGGACAAGAAACAAGAAAACAAGAACTGAAAAATTACCCTCTGTTAAACAAAACTTAAGCTAGAGGCCGAGAAAGAGCTGAAGCTTTTAAAGGTCAAGAACAGACCGACAACAAACTCATCTAGCAAGAAAACCCTAGGTAAGATAAGTGAAAACAATCTCCAGAATAAACTAATTAAGGTAATTAAATGTCTAGATGCCAGCAAAAAATAACAAATCACACCAGGAAAATTGAAGATATGGCCCAGTCAAAGGAACAAACCAATAGTTCAAATGAGATACAGGAGCTGAAACAACTAATTCAGAATATACAAACAGAAATGGAAAACCTCATCAAAAACCAAATCAATGAAT
>PVIY010017466.1:0-49429 GCA_004026745.1 Myrmecophaga tridactyla | reverse complement strand
TTAAAGATTTCTCCTGAAGGGACAGGTGGTGATATTAACAAATGTGACTTTTTGAAGTTGCCTGATGAAATGTGTCAACATTGGAAGATCTGAGTTAAGTCAGTGAACCGGCATTTTCTAATGATCAAGTATGATGTTAGAAAACGGGTGGTCAGGAGTTCCATTCAAAGTGCAAGATCAATGGACTTTAATTTGGCAGAGTGTGAAAAGTTCACTGACATTTTGTCAATGAAATTGACAAATTCCATTTTACAACAAACCTGTGAGTAAGTACCACTTATGGAATTTTAGTGTCGTTTTAAAGAATAACTACAATTATTTACAAAGCCCATCTAAATATGCTAATTACATATCTGTGTAAGGTTGGATTGTCTTTATATATTTCAACAAAACTACATACTTCAATAGACTGAATGAAGACGCAAATCAGTTGTCTATTAAGTCAGATATTAAAGAGATTTGTAAAAATTTTAAATGTCACTCTTCTCACTGCTTTTTTTTTTCTTTTGCATGGGCAAGCACCGGGAATCAAACCCAAGCCTCCAGCGTGGCAGGCAAGAATTCTGCCACTGAGCCGTTGTACTGCCCTCTCACTGCTTTTTATTTTGGAAAATAGTTATTTCCTTAAAAATATATTACCTATATTAAAATAGAATGGGTTTATTATGTTATTTTAAAATAAATGAACAGATATTTTTAAATGTCTCAGTTTTAATTACCATGTGGATAGATATAAGTCATAAAAGCAAAAGCACTTTCAGGTCCACGATAACTTTTAAGCGCAAAGGGAGATTTGACATCTTTCCAATACTTGTCTTTAATATGGAGTTTACATTATTGAGCTCACCACTTACTAGCTGTGTCACCTTGGACTCCCCTCTACTTCACCACAGACATTAAGCAAGTTGCTCTTGGTTAGAAAGCTAGCAAGTGATGTGACCTTGCTTTGAACACTGTTCTCAACTGCCTGTCTATGACAACTCGATGGCAGGAAAAAAGTAGCTTTCCCACTATTCTTGGCATACCATCAGGTTTCTCTCATTTATAGAAGTATTGATTCAAAAACAGAGACCAAAAAAACTTGCAATAGAGGGTTAACCTGTAAACCATTATAACTGGTTCCACAGGACACTGTTAATTCTGGCATAACCAATGAGACATGGAAATACTGCTCAGTATATGGAACTCTTCATTATAACAGTGTTAAAGGTCTTTACCTCTAAAGCCCAGACTGCCCCCTATCCGAGAAAGCTAGTCAGAAAGTCAGGTGGTCCAAATATTGTATATTATAGTAGCCTCTTTGGTTTCAGAGAAAACCCAGAAAAAGGAAAAAAAACCAAAATGCACCAAGTTAAGGCTAAATACATTTGAAGGGCCATCCATTAAGGAAGCAGGTGTGGCAGGCTTGCTCTAGTTCCTGGGGTTAGGACTCCCTAGCTGCGCCAGTGTGAAAGGCTTATGTACCCCAGAAAAGCCATGTTTTAATGCGGATCCAATCTTCCGGGAGCAGCGTTTCTTTTAACCCTGATCTCTACTGTAGGTTGGAAACTTGATTAGATTGTCTCCACAGAGATGTGACACACCTAATTATGGGTGTGACCTTTTGAGTACATGGAGATGTGACTCCACTCATTCCAGGTGGGTCTTGATCGGTGTACTGGAACCCTTCAAAAGAGGAAACATTTTGGAGAGAATCAGAAACCACAGAAGCCTCAGAGCCAACAGAAACTTCACAGCAGAAGCTGACACAGATGTGGACACGTTGCCACGTGATGTCTGGAGATGCTTCGAGCCCAACAGCCATCACCATTCGATGTGAAGCAAGCCAGAATCTGGAGACAACCAACAGAAGCCAAGAGATGAAAGCCAGCCCTGGGGAAATAAACTGAGGAAGCCCCACAGAACAGAGGCTGAAAGCAAAGGAGCCCAGAAGCAAGGGACCAGCAGATGCCAGCCACATGACTGCCCAGCTGGCAGAGCTGTTCTGACCCATCGGCCTTTCTTGAATGAAGGTAACCTCTTGTTGGTGCCTTAATTTGGACACTTTCACTTCTTTAGAACTGTAAACTTGTAACTTATTAAATTCCCCTTTTTAAAAGCCATTCCAGCTCCGGTATATTGTGTTCTGTCAGCTTGCAAACTAACACACCAGTCTACAAAGAGATATGGTTTCTCTGAACTAAACCTCAGGGGGCTAAAATTTTATCATTTTTAATTATGATAATTATAAACTATTTTATGAAATAGGAGTAGAAAGGAAATGAATACAGAAAATACCTTCATTTGAAGCGATAAGTAGGAGATACATTGCATCACCACAGTGGCTTCTCGACACCAAGGGCTTAGATGTTGAATGAATGAATGATAAATGAATGAAACAAACATACCTGTACTTGGGACAGGTTGGCATCTTGGTCTGGTGACATATGTTCAAGGGAGAACTCAGCTGAATAATTATTTAAGATCTGTTGCAAGTTTTCTATTTCTTCATCACATTCATTGGTCTGTTTAATGACTAACTATAAAAATATAAAAAAAAACCAGAATTTTTATCAGAAGGATTCAGGACTAGATTAGAGATCCATGCCCATTGTCTGTCCCTCTCAGAACTTGCTGTCAGTTATAGCAAATAGGCGCCCATACAGATTTCAATAGGAAGTGGCAGCCAAAACATAGAAACCATTTTTGCAAAGCTGGCACCTGACTCTTTACTCTACTAGATGCAAAAACCACGTGCAGTGCTGCTGTACAGAGCCTAATTAGACACTTCTCCCTCTTAATTATTTCCAGTCTAAGGAATTTATCCTGGGAAGCATTTTATGGCATGCTAACACAAAGTTTTTGCTGAGTTTTATGAAATTGCTATTTCAATACAGCATTTGAATACATATTCCATATGGAGATTTCCACATTGGAAGGTGGTATTACTGGCTTGGGATGAAAAGGGCACGTAATTTGGGATGAAAAGGACAGCAGTGATGATGGCTGTTTCCAGTCCAGCATTGATCAATCACCTGGTACCGTGCGGGACCAGGGGTATATATTCTTACAAGTCAGAAGCTGAGGAATCGAGAGCAGTCTTGAGTTTGCAGACAAACTAACCAGTATAGTACCTGGAATTTAGTGTTAAGGAACTAGTAGAGATCAAACCTACTTGTGGACTAAATTACATGATCAAAGTGTGATGATAGGTGATAAAGAAACTGACTTCTAAGGGGAGTCTAGATACTTCCTTGATATGCTTCATGAAGTAAAATGCCTTTTACAACCACAAAGTTTCTGGCCAAGGCAGGATTCTTCCTTGTATTTTCTTTAATATTTAACCATAATTTTAGCTGCAGGCTGGAAATGAATAACCATGTTCACTGCATACACCCGTTCCCCAGCCCTCAAAAATGAGCTCTACCCCCTCATTCCCCCCCCCGCAAATAATTTGTCTTATTTTCCATGAGGACATTTACAATATCTAAAGTCGGAGCTATAAGAAATGTACCTTATATATATGTTACCATAATAATTTTTTTAAAGAAATGTATTGTATTCTAATGATTCACTTTTTTTCTAGCTTCCTTAGTTTTGAAGTGTCTCAGGACATCTGATTTCCACAAACACAACAAAATAGAAAATTGTAGCAACACAGTTTGATACCTAACTTGGCACAAAATATAATTTTCTCTGCTTCTTCCCCTTTCATCTTATGAAGAAGCCACTTTGAAGCATAGCTAGGGTGGTTATTTTCTTTGCCTGACCAGGAGATGAATAAAGACCAAAAAGTTTAAAAATAATAGACAAATGATCTATTTTCCCACTTTTCTTCTCCTAAAAACATAGTACCCTGAGTGGCAGAATTTTTTTCTTTCTGTAGGTGTTAGGAAATGAGGTCAGCTTAGCAGCAGCCAGGAAAGGGAACCTATATGAGCTAAGACTCAACCACAGAGTAAAGGTACCCTCAAACCTCAGGACAACAGAGTGGCCAGCTAAATCCTGAAAGAAATTTAAGAGATAGAAAGATGTGGTCATTTTCCTCTTACAACCAGGAGGTAGCTGGGAAGGGAGGCAAAAATTCCATCTAAATTGACCCATCTACTCAGGAAAAGCAGGATGGAGGGAGTCTACCAGGACCGAAAAGTCTGTGATTTAAGGCTCTCTCAGCAACTTTCTGTCCTTAGAGGAATGGATTGTGATACAGAAGCGCAACATATAGAAATTCAAACCAAAGTAAAATGCAAATTCTATCTAATGGTGACTCCTGTCTTGAGGCTGGCAATCAAACAAAAGCTAAGGATAAAGCCGCTTGGGGAGAGTCTAGAGGGTATCATTAATGAGAAGGAAGAGGCCCCCTGATACGGAGAACAATCACAGAAGTCTAGAAACTCTCATTCTTGTCTTATCTGTACTGCAATGAACTGTCAGCAAGTCATTTAACCCTCTGACATGAATCTCGTTACACATAAAAAAAAAAAAAGTTGACAAAGTACCTACCCTACCTGCATCGCATATTTGAACATAAGATGAGATGGTTAAAATGAAAAAGACTATTGTGCTAATGATTGCTGTAAAGGTCTGTTGTTGCCTCGTGAGACTGCAAATCCCTTGTTCAGGTCTGAATCTCGTCCCACAGCCCCTTACCCAAGTAAATCTTCAATAACTGTGGGATGGAATGGAACAGACCCTAACTATGCTTCAATGTCTTCAACCAGAGCAAAAGAAAAAACTGAGAGAAAATAACCTCATTTCACTTGAGCAAGAGGATATGCTCTTATATTAAATGTCACCTCCTGCATAATGAAGATGGAAGAGACCAAAAGAATCAAAAAAAGCAGCATCTTATCATCATGGGAATTGGATCTACTCATCCATCAAAACTGAAAACAAAGCCAGCTTTTGCTGAATATTTCATCCAATAAGTTGGAAGGCATCGTAAACTTCTCACCTTTAACAACTCATTTTGTTCTTGAGTCACATGTTCCAACAGTTTTACATCTTGTAAAAGCTGATTTGTCCGCTGAAACACAGGCAGAGGTTTCACTCCCGTCTGAGGCAATCTCAGTTTCATTTGGTAAGGGACAATCTCAGCAATGGTTTTCTTAATGGGACGTATATTTTCAAGTATCACCTTAATTGTATAAGATAAACATAGTACATAAGCAAAAAATGGGTAATGCTCAATTTAATTATTCAAAATTAAAATACTCTCTAATTTCGTCTTTACAGTTGCAATTTTTAAAAAACATTTCCTTAGCTCAGATTCAAAAGAACTGTTATATTATTTGTGATCTCGTAGTTAAAAGTCTCACGAAAGGATGCCTGCGGCAAAAGTTACCTACTAGCACTCAATTAGCCATTTGTAAGGAATTATCCATTCTTCCTTACTTCCCTCCCTCTCCCTCTGAAGAACTGTTTACTTTGTGCATTGTCAGAAAGCAATGAGCCATGTAGAAGCTACTGTATCTTATCCACCTCTGTAGCAGCAGCACCAGCATAAGGCCTCCCACATAGTAGGGCCTCACATAAATGCTTCTGAATTAAACAGAACTGCCCTGCCAAATTTCACAAGCCCCAGAAGTACGTAATTAAATTTCGCTTTCACAACATCTGACCCACAGAAATCTGGATTGACACAACCAGTAAATTAGCAGAGATGACTTACTTTACTAAACACTTCATTTATGTCATTTTATTTCATCTTCACAACAACCCTAGGAGGTAGGTAGCATTTCACAGGCAAGGAAACTGAGTTCACAGAATTGAGAAGACCCAGGCGAGGTCAGGCTGATTTTACTCAGTGGACTGAGGGAGAATCACTGCTTGTCCGTTGCTTATCCTGTTCCAGCTTCTGTGCCCTTAATACATTGTAACTGTCCATTTACAGACATGTAAGTGAATCCTAGAAAAGTTAACTAATTGCTCAAAGTCACACTGTCCATAAAGAGCAGGGTGGCACAGGAATCCCCGCTATGCCTGGCTTGGACACTCAAGCTTTTGGATTTTACTTGAAGTCAAAACTTCCAAACTTTGAAGGTTTAGGAAGAAATAAAACAAAAAAATAACCTATAGGAAAATTACCTTTATATGGATATCATATGACTATAACTTAAAATAAATTTATAGTCATTCAAAACTATGTCCAACCTTATTTTGCTGTTACTCTAGCAAGACTAAAGGGTTTTATCACAGCACATTTTTACACATTTTAAAACAGGTAGAAAAGTATTTTGAGAAAATATTTTAAGTAATGAGCCACGCTTACCTCCCCATGCTTAAGATGTTCTTCAGGTGAAAAATCAAATATTTCTTTTGATAACAGAGCAGTTTTGATTTTTGAAACTTTTTTCTCTATTGATTTTACTTCAGTTTCAATAGCAACCACATCCTAGAATTTAAGAAACAATAAAATTCTCGTGCGGTATACTAATAATTGGTAAACCACAATTTAATGCCATTAACTCTATTTCCATATTTAACTAAACCTGTTTCCACTTATTCCTCTTAAGAACTCACCAAGCAGTACATAATGTTGATTATTTCAATAAAAATTTTATTCTATTAATAGCATACCACACTACAAAGCATTGTTTATACTTTGATGGATTAAATATCCTCACATGGCCAATTTTCAATTACTCATGCTATGAGAATAGAAGTAGTATGAATCCAAACCTGCTTTTTAAAATAAGCTCTCAATTACTACAGTCTCTTTAGATGTATCTTTGGAATGTGTTTAAACACTTGAGCACAAGTGGGTCTAACATTAAAAAATTCCACCCCCTTTAAGTAAAAGGATAAAGTCACCCTTGGGAAACCAACTTAGAAGGAACTGGAAAATTGACAGGATTTTCTTGCCAATTTCCTAATGAACGGTCACCATGCAGAATTACTAAATTACTTTATAACCTATTCACATTAATTTAAAAAAATGGATCATTTATCCAGTAGTCATTTTTTCATCAACCTCCAGAAACCTGGCTAAGAATCTTAAAGTGAAAATGCTGCCAAAATAAGTTAAAATATTTTTGTAAAACCTGAAAAATCTACAGGCACTTTGTAAGAGAGTCTTTGGACTTTTTACTTTAAAAGCCCACTGTAAGTACACTGTGGCAATAAGAAGTAAAGCTAATAATGGAAGGAATAAAAATTAATAGACTGGGTGGGCCACAGTGGCTCAGTGGCAGAGTTCTCGCCTGCCATGCCGGAGACCCAGGTTCAATTCCCTGTGCCTGCCCATGCAAAAAGAAAAAAAACAACTAATAGACTAAGGGTTTCAAATAATGGCAGTTTTAAGTCACTCAATATAGGAACAAAATGTTCCTTTATGGGCCTGAAGCAACTGAAGCAGCAAGTACACATAGTAACTGTTTATACCGATATCTATAAATCATGAAGAAAAGTTAAATTACATTGAAACTAATTTCTGCATCTTGTATTTAAGAAGGTATTTAAACATATACATTGTATTTTAGGGTGTTTTTCATTAAAAAATTGTAGAAGCATATTAAAAGTTTAGGGTAGACTTCAATAACCAAGAATATTTATTTTAAATATTTCCTGAAGTTACAGGAGGTTGTAGGATATGTAACTGAGAAACAAGAGATAAATAATTAAGAACTAACTGTACTTGCCTTTGTTATGTGACTCCTTAAATAAATACCTAGGTTTCAAGCAAAAATAAGTAAATATATTTTAAAAATCCAGTGGCTGGCACAGAACAGGCCCTCAATAAATATTTGCTACTGGCGAAGGAAGACTTGGGAAGTGATGTCTTAATTCTCTTTTTGCTAATCCATGCTTTTAGACCAACAATATTAGCTCCCTGACAAAGAGAAAAAGTTGAACTTATGTGATCCAGATTGCTCTCTCCAAAAAAACCACTTGTGGACTGAGAATAGGAACTGATTTTTCATTGTGGTAGCTCTCAGTGTTACAAAGTCAAGTAACATAATCCAATAAATAAGAATATAAATGACAACTTTACCAGATCATTTTGCCTTCACATGATTAGAAGTTGATTAGTGTTTTAACTGTAATTTACCAAATGAAAAATAATTTTAAAATAGGAAATCACATGTTCCCAACGCAAACTTACATCAGCCATTTGCTGAATCTGTGGAAGGTTTTCCATTATTTTTTGTTGTAAAGTTGTTACTTGACTACTTAACTGTTGTACAGAATGGGCTAAATCATCTGTTTCAAAAATTGTTGACAAGTCTTCTAGATCCGTGAAAATCGAATGCAAAAGATTGTGCTTCTGTTCTGAGTCTTCTAGAGCCATCTAGACAATGAGAAATGAGGGGAGAAAGAAACATGCCAGGATACAGAGACTGCTCATTAAAATTTAAATCAGAAAAAAATTTAAATGTGTTCAACATTTCCAACTCTATAGTAATCTGTTCATTTCCAGCTTCATCAGGAAAATACTGGACATTCTCCATTGTCGATGGCGGTGGATGACTCTAGAGTGTCTACTTCTTATCCGCCCCCATTTCCAGCAATTTCATATGACGTGGCCTTGCTCCCCCAGCCATCATCCACGGGACCAGAAGCACCTGACCGCAGCCCAGTACCTGTAACTGGGAACTGGGGCCAAGCCTTGTAATTTGGGGAACCATGGTTTTACGTAAATAGATAAGTAAAGCAGGGATGAGAAATAAAAAGGAAAACCTGTAGCTTGCCAGAACTGGTGTCAGTGCCACACTACATTGTACCACTGGGTCCCATGAGATAACCCTATAGGTTTATGACAAATTCCTTAAAGGTCAGCTGGAATAACTTGATAACACAAGAGTTCTATCTGGTATGACAAAATAAAAGTGAAAATTTTGTTTATTTTTAAAATTTCTTAGACATCCCTCCTTAAAAGTTCTTTTCCTTTTTGTCTCTTAAACAATAATTACAGTATATGAGCTTTTAAACTTAAGATTTCAAAATGTCTCTCAGCCACCTAACCTCAGCTGTTCAACCTGCTAATACATAGCCTTCAGGTAATCCATAAAATATAACTTACATGAGAAAGAATATTTACTTAAACAACCAGAATTCTAGTCATGAGTCCCTAAAATGGATCAGGTTATTAAGAATCTTATGTTGGCCTTACTCAAAATCTTAGAGACAACTTTTGAGAAAATAAGACAAATGTCTTTTATCAATAAAACTATTTATACAACATCAAAAAACATACAGTACTTTGGGGAAAATTTAACAATGAACTACACTGGAAATTGCAAAACACTGCTGAGAAAGATATATCATGTTCCCGTATTGGAACAGCCAATATGTTTAAGATGTCAATTCTCCCTCAATGGATCTACAGATTTAACACAATCTCAATTAAAATTCCAATAGATCTTAACATGGAAATTGACAAGCTGATGTTCAGATTTACAAATGATTTTCACAAGACCTAGATTTGTCAAAACAATATGGAAAAAGAAGAATGAAGTTGTAGGACTCACCCTACTTGATTTCAAGACTTACTGCAAAGCTATAGTTATCAAGATAGTGTTGCACTGGTGAAAGATTAGATACACAGACCAACAGAATGAAGAGTCCAGAAATAGACCCAAATAGATACGATCAATTCATTTTCAACAAGGTGCCAAGATAATTCAGTAGAGAAAAGGAGAGCCTTTTCAAGTAGTACAGGAAAAACTGGCTATCCATATGAAGAAAAATGAATCTCAACTCTTACTACACACCATATGCAAAAATTAACTCAAGTCACAGACCTATGTATAGGAATTAAAAATTTTAAATATCCAAAAGAAAACATAGGAAGAAATCTGGGGCCGCGGGTTAAGCAAAGGTTTCTCTGACAAGACAAAAAAGAGCATGAACCATATAAGAATAAAATGATAAATTGGATTTCATCAAAATCACAAAATTCTACTTTACAAAAGCTACTAATAAGGAAATGACAATGCCACAGACTGAGAGACTATATTTCCAGAACATATATCCAGAATATATAAAGTACATTTATAACTCAATAAAAAGATGACAAATAGCCAACAAAAAATGGACAAAAAAAAAATGTGAACAGATACTTTACAAAGGAAATATGCAAATAATAAATAAGCCCAGGAATAGAGTCTCAAAATCTTTAGTCACTAGAGAAACGCAAATGTGCTGGTTTGAAATGATATATGTACCCTAGAAAAGCCATGTTTTAATCCTAATCCCATTTTGTAAAGGCAGCCATTTCTTCTAATCCCTATTCAGCATTATATGCTTGAAACTGTAATTAGATCATCTCCCTAGAGATGTGATTTAATCAAGAGTGGTTGTTAAACTGGATTTATAGTTGATGACATGTCTCCACCCATTTGGGTGGGTCTTGATTAGTTTCTGAAGTCCTATAAAAGAGGAAACATTTTGAAGAATGAAGGAGATTCAGAGAGAGCAGAGCAGAACGACATAGCCATGAGAGCAGAGAGCCCACAAGCCAGCGACCTTTGGAGATGAAGAAGGAAAATACCTCCCAGGGAGCTTCATGAAACAGGAAGCCAGGAGAGAGAACTAGCAGATGATGCTGTATTTGCCATGTGCCCTTCCAGATGAGAGAGAAGCCCTCACTGTGCTCACCACGTGCCTTCTCATTGAGAGAGAAACCCTGAACTTCATCGGCCTTCTTGAACCAAGGTACCTTTCCCTGGATGCCTTAGATTGGACATTTCAGTAGACTTGCTTTAATTGGGACATTTTCTTGGCCTTGGAACTATAAAATAGCATCTGATTAAATTCCGCTTTTTAAAAGCCATTCCGTATCTGGTATATTGCATTCCAGCAGCTAGGAAACTAGAACAGCAAATTAAAACCATAATGAGTTCTGATGACTGTAAAAAAAAAACAAACAAAAAAAACCTTTTCCTAAGTTATTCTTTTTCATGGCTGAAAAATATGAAAGAAGGGAAAGAAGTACAGCTTCACAATAAAACTCAAGTCAGTACTCAGTATCTGGAAGATCTCTTGCAGTCATAGCTCTGAGCAGGAAAATGCTTTTATTTCTTTCGTCTTTATAAGCAAGCATGGAGACACATGGCACCAGTGGTGTTCCAGGAAGGAGAAGAAATTTGAAATCAAGTTTTCTATTAGCTGTGTAATCAATCAGCAGAAACTTAATGGCTTAAAAAAAATGTATTATCTCACCATTTCCCAGCTTAGGTGGGCCCTCTGCTCAGGTTCTCACAAAGCTGCAATCAAAGTGTTGCCAGGCTACATTCTCACCTGGAATGGCTCTCTTCTAAGCTCATTAGGGTTCTTGGCAGAATTCAGCTGTAGGACTAAATTCCCTGTCTTCCTCATGGCTGTTGACTGGGCGGTCACAGATTCTAGAGGCCACCGTGTCCTAGCCACATGGCCTTCTTACAGCATGGCAGCTTACAAAGCCAGCAGGAGACTCTCCAGGCTGCTACAGGAAGTCTTACACCATGTACCATAATCATAGAAGTGCCTAAGGAGTCACCTTTGCCATGTAACATAACCTAACTAGTGGAGTGACCATCACATCATATTCATTTTCCTGCCCATACTCAAGGGGAAGAGATGATACAGGTTCTGGAACCAAGTGGATGGAAATACTTGGGGCCATCTTAGAATTGTGTCTACCAACACTGTCATCATCATCCAGTACAACATTCTTATGTCATAGATGGGGGAAACTGAGGCCCATGAAGGCTCCACCAAATTCACCCAGGTCATGAAGTAGGTATCAGGACAGAGAGAACTGGACTCTGGTCTCCCAAATCTCTGTCTAGTGCCTTCCCCTCTTCACAGCTTCCTTCTGCCAAATGCCATATTGGAGGCAAGGTTGTTTTTCAGGATGGAAGGAAAAAAATCACCATGACGGTCAGCTAAGCCACTAATCACTAGTAATAGAAGTGATCAGTAGTAGAAGTAGAACCCAGAAGACACAGAACACTTACCTGAAGGGTGCTAGCATGATGACTCAGAGCCCTTGAAGAATCATAGTCTGCAGGACTGGCCAGCAAACGAATGGTATTTTCTATCCAAGCCTCAGTGCTCTTCAAATGGTCACTGTACTCCTCCATCTTAATTGTGGCCTGTCAGAGAGAGGCAGTATCCCACTTAGCCAGATGCCTTTGTACTTGAGATGAATGAGTTTCGGATGAAGAATCAGTGTCAGTGCTATGTCAGGCCTGGCAGGACCTCTCTTTCTGGGGCTGAGGCCACTTGACCACCCCGTCCAGGTTTTCTCCACCTGATAAGACTAACTCTGGCCAGAGGTGGAAAGGATTTGAGAGTTAAACTCCAACACTATGAACCTCAGCAAGGGTTCTGAGTTAGCCTTGCAGCTGGCCTGGTTCCCGTCAATGCTTCATTCAGATAATTGGACTTGTATTTTGTCTTTAATAGCCCAATTTCCCAGGATCCTGCCTTGCTATTGCGTGATCATATACGTGACTCACCCCCTGGCAGCCCCTATTTGGAAAGTGAGGGGTGGGGAGGTATCTTGTTCAAATGGCAGTCTTTCTTATTACCGGCTCACTCCCTGGACTCCTGAAAGTACCTGCCCTAAATTCCCATTCCTGGTCTCTGTTGGGAAGCCCCGGGTTTTCCTCTGGCTTCCTCAATGCCCTGTGTTTGCCTGGGCTTCTGCTGTCGTCTGACTTTTGGACATTTAATTTTACCTGCCCAATTAGATCACCTTCCTATACCAGCAGGAAATTCTAGCTTCAGGTTCTATAACCGACAATTCCAAGCAAAGTGAGTGCCTCTAAATATATTTCTGTTTTGTTTTAAACCCGTCTCAATGCCTCGGCATTTGCAGGCATCGTGGTACAGCCGTACCTTATTTAACTGCGAGGTTCTGGATTCTGCTCTCTGAGACACGTGCTGATACTGCTGAAAGGGAATCATCAAGTTATCCATCCATTCCTGAGCCTGGTCTGGGGCCTGTTCAACCACATCCTGGACTTCAGAATCCAGCTCATTCAGCCTGGAGTGCCAGAGATCGAGCTCATCCCACATTTTCTAGAGGAGGAAATCATAAGTCAACTTGAATAGAGATACCATGGTTTATTGTGTTAATTCCTACTTTTCACACAGTATTCTCGCTTGTAAATGCTACCAGGCAGCATCAGTTATTCATTTACACCCAGTAATAACTTACGATTCAAACTGGAAAACTCTTCTTCGGAGGGAGCTCTCTTGCTCTGCATTCCTTTCAGTGTGAATTAGCTATAGGAGAATGGACGGACCTGGGATTTATTTCCAGAGATGAATGACAAGTGACAAGCTCCACGCAGCCCTGCCCTCTCAAGAGTAATGAGTTTCAAGAGGAAACATAAACCTTACGTTTAAAAAGGATTTGGGTAAACATCTGAACCTGTTTAGACCAGTACGTATGTGCTTAATCTAGAAGACAATTTTTACTAAGCATAAAAAGAAAATGAATATAAAGAAAATATCTGTTCTGACTCAGAACTAATGCAGTGGCAGAAAGTTCTAGCTACCTGTATTAGTAGCGACAACTTTGACTCAGGAAGTCAAGGTTGGATTCAAATCTGAACTTGTTTCAGCAGAGGAAATCTCATAGGTAAAATACTCAATTCTTATTTAATAGTTTCTTAAAACATAAATTTTAAATGTAAAAATGCAATTTTTTAAAACTTTTTTATTGTCATGTATAAAAAAGCAATAAATTTCCAACTACATTTTAACAAGTAGTTACACAGCAGATTTTAAAGTTTGGTATGGGTTACGGATCCACAATTTTTTGTTTTTTCTTTTCATTGCTCTAAGACACTGGAGACCAACAGAAATATCAAATTAATGATTCAGCAGTCATACTCATTTGTGAAATCTTATCTTCTCTGTTATATTCCTCTTCTCGTTAAATAACATATATACATAAAAGCAATACATTTCAAAGTACATCGCAACAATTAGTTGTAGAACAGGTTTCAGAGTTTGTTATGGGTTAAATTCTACAATTTTAGATTTTTATTTCTAGCTGCTCTAAGGTACCGGAGGCTCAAAGAAATATCAGTAAAATGATTCCGCACTCATACTCACTTGTTAAACCCTACCTTCTCTGTATAACTCCACCAACACCTTTGATCTTTCTCCCACTCTTTAGGGGTATTTGGGCTATGCCCATTCTAACTTTTTCATGTTGAAAGGGGCTGTCGTTAATATGGGGTAGGAGGATGGAACTAGTTTGTCCTGGAAGGGCTGGCCCCTCTGCATTTCAGGACTTACCTGGTTCAGGCACCCATCTGGAGTTTGTAGGTTTGGGAAATCTATCCAAGTCTAGCTATTCTTTTTATTTTAAATTAGACATTAAATTTTAAAGAAAATTATGGGAAAATCTTACTTAACTTTGATTCTCTGCTTAAGAATCCAAGATTTTGTCCAAGAGCCATATTCTGACCTCTTTTTAAATTATAATAGTTCCTAAAAATTTAGATTAGAATAAAAATATTTTCCACATATATGAGTTTACATGGAAATTAAGAGGTAAAATTTTATGTTTATGTACAGATTTACCTAGAAAAGCTAATACTTCTCATAACCTATTGAATTATTTTTTATATCAGGGTTATGAAGATAATATCCTTACTTTTCTTTATATGTGAAAAGGCTAGTCCATACAATACACTCTCAGGAGTCAGGGCCTATTCCAGTATGGAAAGACTGAGAACAATTCTTTTTTTTTGGAGGGGGGTCGGGGACGCATCTGGGAATCGAACCGGGTCTCCTGTGTTCCAGGAGAATTGCGAATTCTACCTCTGAACCACCCATGCACCCTCCCCTCTTCCCCCTCCCAGAACAATTCTCGAATGTGTCATTGTCTACAAAGACTCTGTAGGGTGATTCTCTCGGTAATGGCATGCCTAGTGGGTCTGGTCTAAGGTCTCTATGCTTCAGATTTTCCAAAGAGCATAGCCTGTAGTGCTTGATGCACAGGGGAAAGGAAAGACAGAAATACCAAGTGCTGAATGGAGTTGAGGGACAATGTTACCTTTTGAATTTCTTGAGCTTTTTCAATATTTTTGCTTTTCTGCTGTAACATCTTTTCAACATTATGAAGCCCATTATTAATTTCTTCTATTTTTCTGCTCATTGCATATGATGGTGAACTTTTCAAGACTTCATTGCTAATCTGTAACAAAGGAAGTAAGACGCATTTGGTTTAGAGGTAGTTTGTGCACTCTAAAAGTT
Organism: Myrmecophaga tridactyla; assembly: GCA_004026745.1. Lineage (NCBI taxonomy): Eukaryota > Metazoa > Chordata > Mammalia > Pilosa > Myrmecophagidae > Myrmecophaga > Myrmecophaga tridactyla. The sequence continues at coordinate 34,249 of PVIY010017466.1, read as the reverse complement.
AAGGGAGTAGCTACTCTGCATGCTATTTGAGTTATAAAAGCCGTTTAAGGATTGGAGGAAAAATTCCAAACCATACTGGTTAATGAATTAATATGCATGTGAATAAGTAGACCAATATACGGTGGCTGAGCTGAGCTGACCTTTTAAATTCAAACCAAATAAAGAAAACAAACAAGTAAATGAATACATGAAAATTCACTGAATATAATCCAGGATAAGTACTGCAGATAAGTGTCATCTTGGCCAAAACTACAGCACGGACTATTGGAAACATATACCAATAGGTCTCATGAAAAAGAAATCCAGAGAGATAAATTATTTGTTACATAATTTCTCCAGTTAATGAGGAAATCCACTGCGCAGATCTGCTTTCAATAAGACTATACTTATTCTCAAATTGACTAAAGAACATGTAATTCCTACTTAATACTGACTTGGGTAAAATAATCTTCTAAAACTAGCTTTTTTAATTTTGTGAAGATGCTGAGAGCTTAATTTTTCTCCATGTGAATGTTTCTAGTTTGCGTATTCACAGCAATCAGATATCTAGCTGCTGAGCAGTATAATTTTTTTTATCTGAATGATTTTCTTAAGAAAATAACTTGTGCTAGGAAAGATAAATGAATGTTGAATATATCATTTTTCAAATACCTGAATAGTTTGTATTCTTGTTTTTTTTTTTCAAGCTATGTTGTTAAGGCTTTCTCTAAGCAGCAACTAAATAAGCAGTTACTACTTTATGCTTTTGTGTAATCCTTATGAATCTCTAAAGAACTACATCTGTACAATCATTGAGGCTAAAACCATTCTATTTAGATAATATACAGATGCAGAAAGCAAACCACAGGCTAAATGGCTTGTTAAGGTCACATGTTGACATAGTGGTTGAACTTGTCCAGAGAAGTGGGAAGTCTCCAGACTCCAAGGTCCAGGCTATTCATAACATCAGGCTGTTGATATTTTTATATCACGTTTTTGTTCCAAAGATCATTTCACACTTAAGATCACTCAAAAATAAATAAATAAATTTCCACTTCGATCCTGTATTAGTTTTCTACTGCTATATCACAAATGACCACAAAATGAAGTTTTCTGATATTGCCGATTATTATTCTTCCGGTAGAAAGAAATATCATTTAAATCCATTAGGCAAGATCATGGCGTGGGAAAAATAAGGAACCATCTGAATTAAACAGATGGCACTGCATCTGCTGCCGAATTCTTGACTTCCCTTTAGAGACATCAAAAAGTAAAAATCATTGGTCTTTGTTACAAATATACAAGTTACAGTTAAATTTTCAGCTCCAAATTTGAAAGACTGATTTTGATGATTAATTCCCTTTGTTAGGGATTTTCACATGAAATGTTTATGAGAATGGCATTTAGTTTCTCTCAAAATATTTAAGATAAAATCAGTACAACGTGATCCTTGAGGTACCTCATCACAAATTTTCTTGTGCGCGGTCTAAAAGATTTGTTATGGATATGTATTAGGAGTTTACATGTTTTTTACAACAAGGGTTAGATTGTCCTAAGAAATCTTTCACTGCTGTTAATGATGGATTCTAGCAAATAAGTTTGAAATTCAATTATTTTGTGTGCACTTACAACCTATTTTATCAAGTTATAGGTATTTCCAGGCTTCAAGTACAAAAATCTTTCTATGGATGCTGGACTAAATAAAACTTTTGTTCGGTTGGATTTGGGCTGCCTTTTTAAAATTCAATAAGATTATCTTGCTAAGCTCCTATCCCTTTAATACTATTATTTTCCAACCTTTTTTCAAATCTGGACATTTGGGTATAAAGATCTGTCCAGGTGTGCTTTGTGAGGTTTATGTTATCATCATTAAATGCTATTCCTACTGAGCTATGAAATTTGTATTCTTATTGCTCTTTGTTGCAATTTCAAAATGTTCTTAGAATATATGCTTTTAAGGAAAGTACTATTCATATCCAAAATTTTTAAGTGGTTCTTCAGTTAAAAAAAAGCTAAGATAAAGGTATTGTATAATTTTAAAATGCAAGAAAAGAAAACTAAGCATTTTGAAAACTAAAAATACACAAATTATCTGATTCCATTATTAATACACAAAATTGTCACAACTAAATTCTAATAAAACAGTCATAACTGAAACCAGGGTAAATGAAAGTATGATATTAATGAGATTTCCTTCTGTAATCATTCAACTCCATGCATAATAACACCAGTACAAACATTATTACCTTCTCATCTATGTCTTCTAAAGTTTTTCGGCATTCGTCCATCTGGGATTCAATCTCTGCAGGGACTATGGTATACATTTCAGAATACTTGATTCGCAGTTTTTCCATAATATTCTCAAAAGTTAGCTTCTCTTTCTTAAGAACACTTTGAAGCTCCTAAAAACATCAAGAGAGTTTCAATACTCACAGGACAGGGAAAAAGTTTAAAAAAACGAAAACAGCTTTCCAGCACATCCTGCTGATTTAAATGAGCCAACTTTGCATAACAAAACTTCAGGATTGATACAAGCCGATTAAGCCTGAGAGATACTTCATTTAGTCAGATGATGCCTTTTAAAGTATAAGAGTTAAACCTGATCTCTCTTCATAGTGTCAAACCATTGTTGTGAAAGGACATTACAACACCTCCTGCTTCTAAAGTATCTCTATGATTTAACTGTATCTCAGTTACAGTACTGGTCTAAAAAGCTGCAAGTAGCAAAAAGTTTCAAAGAACTTTTTTTTGTTGTTATTAACTTGTTGCCATTTCTGCTTCATCCTACATTATCATCACAATGGTTCAAGGCCACTAAAAGCCCTATGACTGAAGCAGAAGTGTCTACTTTCATGTAATTAGACAGCCAGCAGAGCTGCACTTCTTTCAAAAGGGAGGGTTCCAGTTCCATGCAAAGAATTTAGGCTTCAGGAGATAAAAGAAACCTGAATAAATAGTCTATTGGTTGTGGCCTAGAAACAGAATCTGATCTACGTTCTCCTGTAGTAATTATAAAGGACAAACTCATTTGTTTGGGAAAGTTTCCCAAAGACCAAGTGGAAAAATACTTCTTGACTTTGTTGTCTTTTTTTTTTTTTTTAACAGTATCTGTTCAGTAGCATTGTTTGTGTTAATGGATCCAGTCACTAAACTGAAGAATGATTTCAATTTTAAATGACTCAGTCCTGTGTCACTGTTTCCCTTTTCTTAATCCTCAGCAGAGAGCAAATCTATAGAGGGAAAGTTAAAGAACGATGCCATTCAGACAAAAATGAGGTTTGAGATATAAATTTGATCCTGTTTTATCTAGATGTAGTCCAAGACTTCAAGTTTTCATTCGAAGCTATACAAAGACGCATGCCATAAAGATTGCTTTTGTGAGTAAGTTTCCTTTTTTAATATTGAGTGACCCAAAAGTTCTCATTAAGAACAACACACAACTTATGAATAAACGTTCAAACATAATTTTTGGTTTGCTACCATTGGATATGAATGAGAGAATAAACCATTCTAAAGAAACGAGTTTCTAAATGACCCTTACCATGTGCATAGATTCCCTATTAGGGCTAAGATGTTAGTTCCTACTAAAGTGAATATTCAAATATGCTACTCAAAAGTGGTCTGAGAGCCCTGTTCACTAAATGCAACTGAAATATGGTTGCTGAGTTCCTACTGACCTCTCAGCCTGGCCTCACTCTGCTCTTTGCACTCCAACCTCACTAATCTTCTTCCATGACTCTGCCCACATGATGCCACAGGGCCTTTGCGTAGCTTCCCTTTCTCCCTGGACCACTACACCTCACCCTAGATGCTTAGTTACCTTTGGATTTTGCAAACAAAATTGTGAATCTTTATCAGCCACATTCACTAGTTCACTCTTCACTTACCTCAAACTGTTCTGCCTTTTCAGGGCGGTCCTGTAATGCCAAATTTTGGAAAGAAGTTGTAGTCTGCTGAAATAAATTCTTCAAAGAAATGATTTCCTTTATGAAGGAATGTCTTTCTTGGATTTCAGTCTGTATCAACTCCTTATTTTTCTGAGCTTTCTGAAAAAGTCTAAAATAACAGCATCAAAATAACAAATTGTTTCTCAAAAAAAAAATTAACAAAATTTTTGCCTAGCTTACGAAAGATTTTTGTTCTTGAGAGAAAAGCACCAATTTTCAATGATTTATATGCATGCATACAAAGTTAAAATTCTGCCGCCCAACCAAAAACTTCTTTAAAACTTTCATCCCCAAATATCCTCCTTTCACACTTTACATTCCAATTGCCATCTTAAATTCCATTTTTTTCTTTCATTTAATTCCCGAGCCCAACCGAAAATGACTAGCAGGTGTGAAGTTAGTCATGGTGGGCTTCTAGGAATAGACAACCTCACTGGCGTTTATTTATTTGTTTGTTTCTTTGTTTATTTATTTATTTATTTCCCGCATGGGCAGGCACCGGGAATCAAATATGGGTCTCTAGCATGGTAGGCAAGAATTCTGCCACTGCGCCTCCGTTGGACTGCCCCCCCTTCGCCTTTTTAATCTTCATTGAACCCCATTTGCTGGGAATGTAGCCACCATGTCAGAAGAAGAGTTTAAGTGGATAAAATCTTTCCTGAAAGCTATTTGACAAGTATATTTAGCTGTAAACTTCTTATGCCCATATTAATCAAAGGGGCACAATGAATCCATTTCTGGACATTTTTTTCAATGAGTCAATCACAGATGCAGAGAGATATTCTGGCGTAAGAAAATTCACTGCAATGTTTTTATTTTTAGGAAAGAAAAAACTTAGCAATAATAGAAAGGATCTATATTAGGGCATATCTACCTGATGGAAAAATTAGGTAGCCAGGTTTATGAAGAACATTAATGGCGTAAGAAAACACACATGCTATGGTCATACATTCTCAGAATGCAAAACAGTATAAGTAGTAGGATCTCAATTTGCTTAAAATTATAATCATAGACAAAAGATCACAATGAATAGAGAAAAAGGACCGGCAGTGGTTGCTGCTGAGTGGTGAGATTAAAGACGGATTTTTACAGTCATCTCTATAATTTCTCACGTTCTCTAAATTTTCTGTGAAGTCTATGTATTACTAAATTAGAAAAACAGCAAACGCGCGCACACACAAAGATTAAACCTCAGTAATAACTAGGATGCAGAACATGTGCTTGTTTTAATTATGATTATCTTTTTCATTCCTTTTTTATACCAGTCACCATTATTCCAGAAAATTTTTGGTATTTTTAAAATGTAATATCTTCTCATTTTAGGTCATCGAGCACGTTTTCTTAAACAGATCTTACTTGTTACACCGTTCTTGCATAGATGCAATCTCCTGAAACGCTGGAATTGTTTCCATAGACCCTAAGGCATCAGGAGCATGCTGGATACGTTTTATGCCTTGAAGAAGTAGGGTCAGTATCAGCTGCTGCGTCTCCACATTCTCTTTATATTGACATAAACAGTCTAGCAGCTCAGAGAGTTCCTCTGTGGTAGCTGCCTCTTTTGTTTTGGAAATTTCGGGCAACTCTTCTTGAAGATTATCTAAAATAATTGCTTCTCGTTCAATCTGATTAACAAAAAAATAGAGTTAAAATAAGTAAAATAAACTCTTTTCATTTCAGGACCTGACATAATACCTTGACAGTCATAATTTTTGCATACTTGCTGTTCAAAGGGTTCCCAATGTGACATCATAGCTCAAAGTAATGTTTGTTTTTCTATAGCTGCAAATATTATTTCTCTACAATCAGAATCCTGTAGTTCCAAGCTATTGCTCATGTAGATGTATGATTAAAACGACGTATTGTTGTAGTAAGGAAAGACTGTTGCAGATTTGCATAAATAATTTATTCCTCCTTCAGACTTCAACTGGAGAAAGCAGTATTCCTCCTGAGATGATCATAGGAAGTTAGAACGAACTCCTCCATACTGCTTTCACTAAACATTAGAGGCTGGGTAACCATCGGATCTGCAAAGCTTTTCTTCAGATCTCTTTTCTTTCACTTCTGATGCCTACATGCTCAAAAAGTAAGTCTAATGGATCTTCATTATTCTGAAGTCTTCCAAAGGGAAAGCAGCCAAAATGGCTGAACCAAATATTTATTGTCCCCTGCCATGTGCAGAATTCAGAAAAACATAACTTAAGACACTCTGTATCTGGAAACTGAAGTTTCACCAGCTCTGAACTCAGGCTGAAGATGAAGTAGAGTCTTCAGGTGCCCTTTGAGTCAGATCCTCCTTACGCCTCTCAAGTCCTCTGGCCCTCCTCTCAGCGACACAGCACACTCACCACATTCTGTCCTAGAGCAATGCTAACTCTCCTGCTCTGCAGTAACAGAGCCAGGCATCCTGTTTTCTCCACCCTCAGAACATCACAACAGTCAGCTGCGATCATGGTGTCATGCTCACTGAAATCATGGTGACAAAGGACCCGGGTGTCCAGTAAGACGTGACCAAGGTGGGAAATAAAGCCTATGAAAATTTAGGGGCCCCCAAATCAAGTAAGCTTCCAGGAGCCCAACGGTTTGGGGCATGCCAAACTTCTTCTTTAGGTAAAGGCCAAGTTGTTCAATCTTGTGCCCCTACCATTAAGACAGGGGCATAAAAGTCCCCTTGGGGGAATGGCGAGAAAGGGGGAAAATTCAACTTTCTCTTTTGGAGAATTACTGATATTCTCGTAAGCAGTGGAGACCACCAAATCAACAGGCCAAGCCCTCAATCTTGGGGTTTGTTCATATGAAGCTTAACTCCGCAAAGGAAAGGCTAAGTCTACTTAAAATTAGGCCTCGAGGCCTAAGGGTCACCCCCAGAGAATCTCTTTCGTTGCTCAGATGTGGCCCCTCTCTCTCAGCCAACACAACAAGCAAATTCATTGCCTGGGACATGACTCCCAGGGGTGTAGACCTTCCTGGCAATGAGGGACAGAAATCCTACAATGAGCTGAGACTCAGCACCAAGGGATTGAGAAAATCTTCTCAACCAAAAGGGGGAAGAGTGAAATGAGACAAAATAAAGTGTCAGTGACCCAAACAGAGTCAAGAGGTTATCCTGGAGGCTATTCTCACACATTATATAGATATCCCCTTTTTAGTTAAGGCGTAACAGAGAGGCTAGAGGGAAGTGCCGGAAACTGCAGAGCTGTGTTCCAGTAGTCATTCTTTTTGAAGGTGATTGTATAATGATATGGCTTTCACATTGTGACTGTGTGCTTGTGAAAACCTTGTGTCTGATGCTCCTTTTATCTACGGTATGGACAGATGAGTAGAACATATGGAATAAAAATAAATAAATAATAGGGGGAACAAATGTTAAAAAAAATAATAGATGGATACACAGGGAAAAATGTACCTATTGCAAACTATGGACTATGGTCAAAAGTATTATTTAAATATTCTTTCATTAACAGTTAACAAATGTACCACACCAATACTATGGGTCAATGGGGGAGGGTGTGTGTGTGCAGGGATAAGGGGTATAGGAGGATGCAGGTTTTATTTTTTATTTTTATTTCCTTTCTGTAGTAATGAAAATGTTCCAAAATTGATCATGGGGATGAATGCACAACTACGTGATGACATTGTGAACCAGTGATTGTGTACTTCAGATGGTTTGTATAGCGTGTGGGTGTATCTCAATAAAACTGTATTAAAAAAAAAAGAGGCATAGCACTGGCTTGGCCTACTTGGATTTGGGAGGCAGTATATACTACAGTTTTGGATACTGCTTAGATTCATTTCTCAGAGTGCTGACAATTCTGAGGGGAAGCCTGAAGAACGAAAGACTCTGAAACAGGTGGGTTGTGGTACGAGTTGCCCTGCCTTTTGGGCCACATGATCAAGTTGTGTCGCCAATTTCTAGAATACATGGGTGCAGAAACCAAGCAATAGAGTTAGCCTGGGTCTGCCCCAGAGAGCCAGTTACAGAATTTGTGTTGTCCGTGACCTCAAACCTAAGACTGGCTAGGTTAGAAGTCCTAGTTCTTGGGCAGACAGCTACAGTTCCACCAGGAAACAAGGTAAGGGTTCCCATGAATCTGAAGCTAACTTGCCTCTGGATTATTTTGGGTTTCCTTTCCAGAGGACCAGTTCCAAAGAAAGGAATTCCTATATTGGCGGAAACTGTACCGCATGGGCTCCCAGTATATATTTATACATTTAAATTAGGGGTTACAACAATGACGTCTGAACCCAGAGGGCTTCATGGAGCATCCAGAGGAATTACAGGGGCTTCCATGCATGATGAGAACCATAAATGGGCAACTGCAACAACCATGACCCAATATGCGTAAAGCAACGAAGGACTCGACTTCCCCTGTTTCAGTTCCCACTTCTGTTCCCGGGGATCACTTTCCAAGATGAACTGCCTGCACACAAGCCCATGTCTCAGGCTCTGCCGTCTGGGGGGAATCTAGGCCCCCCAAGTCAGTAAAATAGTTGCCACAAAGATTAAGCATTCACTTTCCCACCCAGGAGAACCTCTGCAGCCCCTGGAAGATTTGCCTTTAATACAGAATTCTCATAAGATTGCTTATAAATTTTTTTGAAAATTTCTCACTTTAGAAAGGGAGAAGGAACCATAGTTGCACTATAAGCAAGCATAGAGATGGATAAACAGGAACTGATAAAGAAATGACTGCTGGAGCTTTGGTACAAGGGGAATTAGTCAGCCTTATATTTCAATCACACTTTAACTTTATTCTAACACATCATGATCATCAAAGCAGAAAACGATGATTCTTAATAACCAAAAACAGATAACCACATTGGGCAAATTCTATTTTAGAAAACATTTAGACATGTAAGATTTTAGGAAAAAAAGTTAGATAAAAATTTAAATTTGTTTTGGTTTTTCAATTTAAAGGGAATATGTAAGTTTCTGTATCCCAGAACATCTACTTATGCAATCTGTTTATTTCTTAAAGTTAGTAGACTATTATGTTACTACAGACATTTGAAAAACATAAATTCACTGTCATATATAGAAAATACCAATTATGCTAACAGTATCGGATGTGTATAGATCTTTAAATGACACAGGAATGGGTAAAACTATTGTAAAATCTCACGTCAATCTGATATGTGTAAAATCACAGTGCGCTTAAGTTGACAGTATAATGGCTAACCACCAGTTTGAACGGTATCCTTCACCACTTATCTGTGAATCTGGGCCTCACTTTCCTCATCTGTAACATGGGAATAATAAAATTTCTAAGTTTCTTGGGAGGATATATGAAATAGTACAGATAAAGTGCTTAGGATTGCGCCTGGCACGTAGTAAGAGCGCAATAAGCAGTTGTTGTTATTTTTATAGTTTCTACTACACTCTTGGAAAAATATTTTGTTACATATTGTCAAATGCTTGCATAAATAATTAGAAAAATGAATGGGATCTGAATTAACAAGACATGATTGTAAATGGGTATATGTGAGAGACAATACGACAAAATAAAAAGAACAAAAGCTGAGAACCAGCAGGCCTGGGTTTGAATAAGGCCTGCCCCTTAACAAATTATTTCCTAAGCACTCACAAAGCACAAGGCGCTTGCCAGACTCTGAAGTGACAGTGGTAAGTGAGATGGACCCAGCTCTGGTCCACAGTAGCTTGAGCTCTGTAGCTGAGTCACCTGTGCCGTGTCTTAATCTCTCCCTCCTTCAGTTTCCCCGTCTATGAAGCGGTAGTAATATTCACCACATGAGGGTGATGCAAGGATTCGACCAGCTCCTGTGCGAAGTGCCTTCTCAGCACAGCAGGCTGCCTGGTGCAGGGACTCAACAAACGCTGCATTACGGAGGAGGAGAACGCGGTGCCAGCAGTCCAGCTAAAACTATCATTTACAAAATTTAAATGTCCAAGGGACTAGTCACTTATCAAACCTTTTCAGTACCACCAAAATGATAGTCACTTTCAACGATACCAAGTTTTAAGCAGGATGATACGATATTGGTGAACATTTGGATTCCAAAGCACGTGACCTGATTTAATCAATTACTTATTTATTCATGCAATTAACTCTCAAGTAAGTTCAGCAAGAATTTTTACACAAATAGGAAAGAAGGGTTTTCATTCATTGTTCTGATTCATATCTCATATAGGCTTGCCCTTTGATGAAAGAATATCCTAAGATAATTTTATACTATTTTTAATTTTCTTTCTAAATATATGTGATGCCTAAGTTCTGAGCCAGGGTTAAATCAACATCTGTGAATGACATTTATTGTGGAGGTATTTTTCAGAATGAGCATCATACCTCATATTTTTGGGTCCATGATTAATAATTGTAGTTAATTTCCAGTTAACAATTGTAGTTAACTTCAAAATTAGTTGGCTAAATATGCATTTTAGCTAATTCAAATATTTATGTATGTAAAGAAGGTTATTGTTAAGAGGGTTTAACTTATCTGCATGATATATATATATATATATTTTTTTTTTTTTTGGCATGGGTAGGCACCAGGAATTGAACCCGCGTCTCCGGCGTGGCAGGTGAGAACTCTGCCCCCGAGCCACTGTCACACCATCACTGAGTCACCACAGCACTGCCCTGCATGATATTCTAAAGCTTTAAAAAGGAAGTGATTGCTTATTTATAAGAATAGCGGATACCAAGAAAATGCCACTATTGAGAGAGGATTTGAATAGTTTCTTGGGGATAATTTTAATAGGACCTGACTGCTATAAACATTTACGTGAAATACATAAGGGACATAAACAACAGGCACAGACTGAGGACTTATTTTACATAAAAACAAAATGAAAACAAGAAAACAACTTAAGCACATTTGTTTGGAAATTGTACGGCTTGTTGAACATGAGATACTCACTTCTTCACTGACAAATTTCCACTCTTGCTTTAGTTCTTCACACCACACCTCCCATTCTTCAGCAATTTCCAGCAAACTCAGCCATTTTTCCCACAGGGCCAGCACGGTCCTGTGCAAACCCACGCCATCATTTTCTGTGCACCTGGCTCTCAAGTGTCGGAGGATCTGTCGCAGCTTCATTAAATCTTCTTTGGTCGATATAAGATTTGACACCAAAGGCTTAAGAAAGAAAAGAAATAGGAGTGACATAATGTCTATCATCTTTTTCTGAAATGGATCAGCTATTTTAATCTTGAGAAATCAATGATTTTAAATCTCCCATAACATTTGCTAGATCCATTTCTTAGTCCTTTTGGAAGTATATTTGTCAATTTGAGCTACAGGACAATTATCTGTGTATTATTGTGTTACCCATTAATTTGGGACTTGGGACCAATAATCAAGCCATAAGCAAATTTTTCCAAGTAAGAATTTATTTTTAAAGGTACATATTCTGGAAGGACATTTCATCATTTAAACTTAACTTTCTTATTTGACTAGATAGGGAATCTGCATAATACTTACTCTATCGACCTCCCAGGCAATATCTGTGGGACTTCTGGTCAATGGGGATCTTAAGCAAGATGATTTAGGACATCGCCAAACAAATTCTAATCCCATGGATTCTAACAGCGATAACTAAAATTGCTTAGTACCAGAGTATAAGAAGTAAGCAGAATCTAGAGCTTATGATAGTGAATTCTCAATGGACAAAACATTCTGTTATTGATTCAGCGGCATCCAAGCAAACAAGGTGACCCGTAAATCCTTAGAAAGAGCACTCAGGAAGGACAGAGCACACCAGCTGGGAGAAGACTGTCTTGGCAGCTCAGTTAATTAAATCTCTCGGAACCAATGCTTCATTTTACTCATTGGCTTTTTGCTTTGAAGAATTTTCTTGGGTGTACAAGTCTGTTTGAAGATTTCTGTGGGTCATAAAAGAGTCACACACTCTGTGCCCACACGCACGTGCACTGGCCCAGTTTTGCACAGACTGGCTGGAGACCTGGAAACACGGTTACCTTGCTTTGCTCCAGGCGCTCCAAAGCCTCCTTGTACGACACTGGCAGCTGCGGCATGGACTGCCCGAGCACCTTCTCCACTTTGCTGAGGTCAGTGCAAACTTCCTCTTTAATTTTCCCATAACATTCGTAATTCTTGAGACACCTATTGAGGCACAGATAGGGGAAAAAAGTGGTATTAAATTTTATGTAGTGCAATAAATTCTAAACTTTGCAGGATAACTTCTGCACACTTTATAAAAAAGAATATGATGATTCTGTTTTTTGCTCTTCAGTTCATTTCAACCTATTTTTATTAACAATCTCCTCTAAAAAGAGATCTGCATAAGTCTTTAAATATAAACCTTAATAGACAGATAATGCTGTCCTCAAAACACCTAAATTAGGGAGTTAAAAATAAAAGTTCACTTTAATGAAGTGAAAATCGCATTCTCAAACACTGCTAGTAAGGTGTAAAATGGTACAATTCTTGTAGAAAACTATTTTGGTTTTAAAATGTTCATATCTAGGTCCTGCCCTGATCAAGACAGCAGAGTGAGAGACTTCAGGGCTCTGACCCCTACAGAAACTCTGAACAACTGGGAAGAACTAGGCAGAAATACCTTTCACAGAGATGCAGAAAACAGTTAAAGGGCCGTAGTACAGGCTGAGTGCCAAACGGAGGTCAAGGCTGCTGGAAAGCATCGGGATCTCATAGCGGCTGGCTCCACCTGGTTCCTGGTTCCCCACCCCACTCCCTCCACAGCCAGGCAGGGAGCCAGACTCCCCTCCCAGCATGCAGCCCCCTGGTCTCACCTCCAGAGAGGGCAGCGCAGCCTTGTGCACGTACTGGGGGCATGGAGGGCCAACCGATCTGTCCAGTGCTGGCCCTGACCTTGCCCTGTGTACGGAAGGCAGCTCACCCAACTCTCCTGCACGACACTGTGGGGCAGCAGTCAGGTGGCCGCCGGGTGCGAGGGACTGCCGGCTGTAGGTTCTGCAGCCAGCGCTTGGCCCCTGAGGACTTCCTATCAGCTGACATGTGCGTCCGTGCATAGGGTGGGGAATTCCCAGGGCCATTTTGGCCTCGAGCTATTCTCTAAAATCAAGGTATGGATGGACCCTAAAGGATGGCAACCCCACAGGTCAATCTGCCAAGTCCAAGGAAAGATGTTTTCTTTTTCACCTTTTGTTGTTGTCGTTAGCTCCTGGCATTCAAGGAAAGCTCTGTCATAACAGTAGCTGGATACAAACTTAAGGAATGGAGAGCTCAGAGTCTAAATTCCAGTATGAACCAATTAAAATACCAAAATGTCCAGGTTTCAGCAAAAGGTTACAAAGCATACAAAGAAACAGGAAGCAATAGCCCAGGCAAAGGAGAAAATAAAGCATTAGAAATGAGGAGGACCAGGCCTGGGACACGTTAGACAAAGAATGTTTTTAAATGCTCCTTAATATTATCAAAGAGCCAAAGGAAAGTGTGGATAAAGAACTAAAGAAAATCAGGAAAATGATAGATGAACACAAAAATATTATTAATGGAGAAATAGACATTATAAAAAGGAGACACACAGAGCTGAGAACACACTAACAGGAATTTAACGTTCCCTAGAGGACCTCACCATGGATTGGAGCTAGCAGAAGAAAGAATCAGTGAGCGTTAAGGTAAGACCATTGGAATCATCCAGTCTGAGGAGCAGAAGGAAGAAAAGTGAACAGAGCCCAAGGGACTCGTGTAACAGCATCAAGTGTACCAGTATACATTGTGGGAGTCCCAGAAGGAAAAGAAAAAGAGAAAGGGGAGAGAATATTCAAAGAAGTAATGGCTGAAAACTCCCCAAATTTAATTAAAGACATGGATGTACACATCCAAAATACTCAATGAACTCATAAACCTAAATAGACCCACGTGGGGGTACCAGACTATTGAATGCCAAAGATAAAAACAGAATTCAGAAAGCCACAAGAGAAACACATTGTGTGACAAATAAGAAAGCTTCAGTAAGATTAAGTGTCAACTTCCCATCAGAAACAATGTATGCAAGAAGACAGAGGGGTGACATATTTAAAGTGCTGAAAGCAAAAAACTGCCAAAAAAGAATTCTATATCCAGCAAAATGTCTTTCAAAAACTAGGGAGAAATGGGGCAGACAACAGTGGCTCAGCAGGCAGAGTTCTCACCTGCCATGCCAGAGACCTGGCTTCAATTCCCGGGGCCTGCCCATGCCAAAAACAAACAAACAAAAAAGAGGGATAGATGAAGACATTCCCAGATAAACAAAAGCTAAGAGACTCTGACACCACTGAACTGGCCCTACAAGAGAAGTTAAAGAGTTCCACAGGTTGAAAGGAAAAGGCAATGAACGGACAATAGATGAAAGCTGCGTGAAGAAATAAATATCTCTGGTAAGGGTAAGGAGTAAATATAAATGCAGTACTATGCTTATTTTGGTTGCAACTCCACTTTTTATTTCCCACAGCATCTAAAAGGCAAACGCGTAAACCCCGATGAGAAGTAAGTGGTTTGTGACTTATGACGTAGAAGCATGTGCTTGTGACAGGATCTACATAACGGCTGGAGGACAGAAGAGGTGTAAGAACACAGCTCTGTGTTTACTACTGAGGTTTAGCTGGCATGAAGATAAATGAAAATGCTATAGATCTGGGATGTTAAATTTACGCGCCATGGTAACTATAAAGAACATACGGAAGGATATGCAGGCTCACAGCAGCAGAAATGAGAGTTCAGGTTGTCAGGGACAGAGGGCAGGGGAAGTGGGGAGTTAATGCAAAATGGACGGAGGGTTTCTCTTTGGGGACGTGGGGAAATTTTAGTAACAGAAGGTGGTGAGGGTAACGCAGTGAATGTGTTAACCCCACCGAACCGTGTGCCTGAGGGGCGTTGGAAAGGGATGATTTAGGCTGTACATATGTTCCTACAATTAAAAAAGAGAGAGAGCAACTGAAGAGATAATGACAATGATAGGCCACATATGATCCTAGGTGGGATAAACTAAGGGAGGACAGAAGGCTCAAAAGGGCACTCCTGGGATGTGAAAAAACTGGAATATAGACTAAAATCTTTTTATTAATGTTAAGTTTCTTGAGCTCAACAGCTGTTCTTAAGGTAGTTCCATATTAAATATACTTGTTCTTAGAAAACGTACATGACAGTATTAAATGTTCAAGGAGTACAACCCACATTCAAGTGTTCAGAAAATGAATTGATAGATGGATAGACAGATGGACTGCGAGGTCAATGGAGAGAGTATGATATGGCAGATGTGACAACATGTTAAGATGGACGGATCTGGGTATCTGCAGAGATATGGGTATGCTGGAATTCTCTGTGTGGGGTCTGTACTACTTCCTTTATAACTGTCCCGTAAGTTTGAAGGTATTTCATACTTAAAAAATTTTAAATTAAAAAAAATGTTCATATCTTTTGACTCATTTACTCAAATTCACCAATTTACCTGAAAGAATTAATCCTAAACATAAAATATTTACTCTAATATTAAAAAAAAACTTTTACAAAAGAAAACCTTTTTATTCATTATAGTACCATAAAATGACAAATATTGGACCTCCTTTAATGTCTAGTGAAAATTATGGTTAAGTAAATTACAACAATCCATTTGATAAAATATTGCATAGCAAGTACTTTTATGAAGTGTTTGTTAACACAAGGAAAAGAGCTCATACTATAATATAAAGAAAAAAAAGCAGGACATTTCATCTACAATATAATGTTCTGATATATTTTCAAAACACTATGCACAAATAAATAAAAAAAAGAAAAGAAAACACTGTGTACAAAACTAAAGATACAAAATAGACACTGACTAAATCCTCCACTGAAAACAGTTAAAAATTCTGTATCAAATAGTTTTTAAAATAAAAAAGCAGCTCTTTAAAAACAAATGAATGAACAGGCAAGGAATTAGAAATATTCAGAGGTCCCAAAACATGTAACAGTGAAAATACAGAGATATAAGCAAAACTCCAGAGTCAGTTTTTCGTATTATGGGCACTTGCCAAGTTTCAACTTTCTTGGCCTCTTCTTAGAATCACTCTTCCTGGGGGATAAAGGCTGGAGTCCACCCCAGGAGTGATATCTAAAAGGAGAACTTCTCTATAAAGATATTTACTACATATATATAACCACAAAGTACTGGACTCCAAAATATAGAATAAACCCCTACAAATCTATAAAAAAAACACACACAACTCAATAGAAATTGATAAAGACTTAAACAGACATTCTACAGCAGAGGAAATATGAACAATAAACATTCAAAAAAGAGCTCAAACTCAGCAGCAGTAACAGAAATGCAAATGTAAACCACTTCTCACCCATCAGACTGGCAAAAATTAAGTCTCACAGTATCAGGTGTTGGCACGGATACGGGACAACTTGGAACACTTTGAGGCTGCTTGAGCAGATATTGGTGAAATCATTTGGAGCTACAAGTTTAAAGGGAGTGTACCTTTTGATCTAGAAAACACACCCCCATCTACAGACTGAAGAGAAGCTCTTGTATCTGAAAACGCTCCTAGCAGCCCTGTTTGAGAAGGCGAAACTGTAAATGACCCTAAGGTTTATCACCAGTTTAGTGAATCCTACTGGAGGCAAGAGCGGGTACAGACCTGAGGATGGCAATAATGAGCTTGAAACAAATCAAGTCACAGAAGAATGCACACACGACATGTGGGTTCAACAACACGAAAACTAACATATTGTTTCAGGACAAAGACAAGCAAGGGAATCATAAACATAAAGACACAAAATTCAAGATAATGGTTACTTCTGAGAGGAGAGGAGAGGAGAGGAGAGGAGCACATGAAAGAATTCAAAGGGAATGATGTTTATCTTTGAACACTTGGGTACTAAGATGCTTGTTTTTATCATTATTCTTTTTACCACATACATTTTTTACAAATATTCCAGTGAATGTACCCAACATTAAGTAAGAAAAAAAAAAAGAAATATAATAAACTATTCACCATCTTTTTCTTTAGGTGGTGATTTTCTATACTTTCCAAATTATCTCTAACGAACACATTTATTATAAAGAGGAAAAAAACCCTATATCTTGTTTTCATAAAGCCTTACCTTTATAAAGAAGAACTTACCTTTCAATTTCAGCTTCCTCTACTTTGGCTGCTTCCCTCGTGGTTGAGTTCTTAGAAACCAATTCCTGTAAAGTACATTGAAGCTGGAGTTTGGCTTCAGGGCTGGAGATGGGTCCCAATTTCTCGGTGAGGGCTTGGACGTCTGCTATTGCGGATTCAAGTTCCTCTTGTTTCCTAGAAAGGATCTCCAGAGATTCTTCTGGATTATCCAGATCTACTTTATGGGAGCTGATGATGGCTTCCAGGGCAGCAAGGATCCCCTGGGCTCTGGTGGCTGCGTCATTATAGCGTGTCATCATTTCATAAGCATCATTCAGGACCGTCTGGTGGACAGGGGAGGAAAGGCTGTGACACATCGTCAAACTTTGGGGATTTTTGTCACTTTTGAATTTTCCTGGTGCATCCATAACATGCCTGCATGTCTTATAAAAGCCTCACATTATCATAAGATAAGTTTGACAATATTACACGAGCACTTAAAAATGAATAACTTTCCAAAACTTGCTTCCAGATTTACTAAGAGATTTAACCTAAATGCAAAACTACATCTCATGAATCATGTCTAATGATGTAGCTACCTGCTCTGGAACTCTTGTACTAGACTATGAATTAACTAAAACAGTTGAGTATATTCAATATATATAACCTTAAAACGCAGACCTCTTGTGTTTTTAAATTAACTGCTGTGTGTGGTTTTGGGTACATCACTTAACTCTCTCCAGACCTCGGCCTTCTCATTAAAACACTAAGTCGTTGAAACAAATGACTTTAAAGGTCCCTTCCAGTCCAGTTCTAATCATATAATATAGGGGACTTACACATATTGTTTCCTGAAGAGAAAGAAAATCAAATTAAACCGAACTGAACCAAATTAAAGCCAAGTGCTCAATTTACTCAACACGTGTTAAGCACTTATTTAAAGAACATATGACGGTTCATGATATGACGTCACATTTCTGTGGCATTTTACACCTATCAAAATATTTCAAATATATTGTCTAATGACACTTATAATTAGAGAGGGGAGTAATTTCCCCATTTTATAAACTCAGTGTGACAATTCTGAAAACAGGGTAAAGCACTGTGCTAAACATGGTGTGAATCCAGTGACCCTTAAGCTGCGACCCTATTACCGGAAGGATTGTTATCAGAAGGAGAGGAGGGAATGTGCTGGAGATGCTCTATAATAGGGAGTGGCAAACCTTTTCTGTAAAAGGTCAGATAGCAAATATTTTAGGCTGGCCAGGCCATGTGTTTCAACGCCGCTGTGTGTTGAAATGACTATGTACACGAATGGGGGTAACTGTGCTCCAATAAACCACCAGCCGGGGTGCATGGTGGCTCAGTGGTTAGAATGCCCGCCTTCCATGCGGGAGACCCAAGTTCGATTCCCAAACCATGCCCCAAAAAACATCAACCATATCTGACCTGCGGCTGTAGTTTTGTCAGTCTTTGGTCTGGAATCCCAGAGACCTCAGTTTTTTTTTTTAACAGAGAACTCAATTTGAATCCCGATTCTGTTACTGTTACAAGACATGAGAAAATGATTGCTCTTTCTAAACTTCAATTTCCTTATTTTAAAATTCAGGTAGTAACAGTGCCCACCTCAGAGAGCTGCAATGAAGATGCTATGTGAAGTCTTTAGCACAATACCTAACATGTTATGAGTTCTAAGTAAATGTTAGCCATTATTTGGGATTCTTTCCTCTACGTCATACCTCTTCCCATATACCCTATTGTCTCTAAAAAACCTTTCTTTTGTGCTCAACTGGGGCATTGAGGGAAATAGAAATAATGGTGTCAGACCTGCCTGTCTTCAGTATCACTGTATGCAGGTGTAGAATGAGTCGGGATTGTTTTCTTACCTGGATACAGCTTCTAAAATATGTTTCTAGGATCTAATGAGAAAATGGCCAAAAATAAATTACTATTCAATCTAGTCCACTGTAATTTTTTAAATGGCTCCTCTCATTAAATGCATGTATTTTCCTGAAGAACCTGTAACTTCTTTAGAAGTATAGATATTAACTAGAATAAAACACAAATTCATGAAATAAAAATAGATACCTTAACTGCCTAGCTTTTAAAAAAAAACAAAAAAACTTACTGTGCGCCCAACAATGCTTAGGTTAAGCTGTGTTTGAAGATCTTCAATGTAATGTAATTTTGTTTCCATATCGCTAGCTTCGGAAGAGTTTTCTTTTTCTTTTTGCTTCTCAGTAGCTGTCAAGGCTTTAATGGTATAAATTTCTGCCTGAATTTGTTCTTGAAATACTTCACAATTATCCTTTTCATTCTGAATATGTTTAATTCCCAAATTTGTAAGTAAAGGCTGCTGTAACTTTGATTTTATCTGATTTAAAACAGATAAGGAATTTCCTAGTTTGTCCTGAAGAGCCTTTTCATCCATTTCTTTCAGTTGGAATTCTAGCACCAAGTTTTGGAGAACATTCTGTAACTTACAATTTTCTTCCTCATACAGCTTTATTTGTAGTATTTCTTTCTCTTTGAATGATTCATCAAAGGCCTTATTTTCGCTTAATTTCTTTATCATCTCATGATATAAGCACATGGCTTTTTCGATTCTCTGATTTAAAATGTGAGCATTGAGCAGACTGCTTTCTGCATTAGGAGTTTTTAGCACTGCTTCAGCATCTTTCTTAATTTGTGAAGCCACAGCCCTTACTTTATTTAGTGATGCTTGATACTTGTCATGTTCTGCCACAAATGTGTCCCACTGCTTAATTTTCTCTTCAAGTTGCTTTTCTTTTTCAAATACTTGGGTCTGTAACTGGTCAAGCTGTGAACAATCCCAGTTCAGTCCTATAAAGTCAAACACATCTTTGAATTTCAATACTTGTAAGATACTAGACTGAATAACCATGAGTCTGTCTTTAAGATTACAGAACTCCTCTTTAACGTCCGGATTTATTTCTTGATTTAGTAGTTCGTTGCACTGCATATTGTCAATCTCCTTCTGAAGCAAAGATGTTTTTTCATGGAATTCTCTGTAAAATTTTATTTTGTGCTCCACACCATCACATTTATTCTGAACGAATCTTTGTGCTCTGTCAACTCTAGTCTTAAGACTTTCCAACTGATCAGCCAGAAATAGTCTTTCAAACACAGATAGATCCTTACAGAAGTCCGTTAGTTCCTGAAGATGTGTTGAGATTACACTTTCAGCTTCTTTCAGCTCCTTCTGAGATGCCTTCAAGGTGACATGCTGACGCTCCAGTTCAGCTTCTGTGGTGGGTGCTTCTGTGTTGGGAATTATCAACATTTCATTTCCTTGAAGACAAAGGTGAACCTTCCCTATTGTTGCAAAAAAATTGTGTCTTTCTTCCAATTTAGATTCTAACTGCTGTGATCTTTGAGTAGATTTTAAAACTAGCATTTGGTATTGCTTCTGTAAATCCTGAAGGAGGTTATTCAAATCATCAGTCTCATATCCTGCAAGATTAGGAATATTATCTTTGACTTCTTCAACCAAAGATTGTACAACCTGGCTCTTATCTAGAATGTCATCATGTGTCACCTTGCACTTTCTGATCTGTGAAAGAACGCCATCTGGGAGAAGGGAAATGGTGTGAACGAGTTCACCCAGCAGAGTCTTGACCCATAAAATAGTTTCTTTCATCTTATATTTTATTTCACACTTCCTGATCTGATTTTCCACCTCGAGGTTTAATGGTTCCAATGCTTCCAATTGCTTCTGCAAATTATTTACTGCATCTTCCAAAGTCTTCTTATCTTTCTCCCCCCAATTCCTCTTCATCTGAATTTCAGCTCGCCCCTTTAAAATGGAAAATCTATGCCTGAGAGCCTGGAAGTCAGTGGCCAAGGAAACTATACTTTGGCTTCCTTCTTCTTCTCCTGGAGAGTTCAGCCTTAATTGTAAATCTTGCTGCTGTTGCTGCAGAGAAATCTCAATGTCCTGGATCATCTTCATGAGGGATGTAAATTCATCATATTCCATCACTTGCTGAGAATACTTTTTTTGAACCAGTTGCTGCAGTCGTTCCCAGCCAAGCTCAAGTTGCCTAACCCGCCTTCCCAATAACTTCTTATCCATGTCAGTCACATGGGTGGACAGAGTCTCCCATTCGATTGTCAGCTCATTTAAAGAACCTTTCTCTTTTTCTGTTGATGCCAAGAAGTTTTTAATTTTATCTAGATAGGCTGCGCTGTCCAGTGGCCCCCTGGAAAAGAAAAATAAAAATGGAGCTTAATATGTATTAACATGCAGTCAGATGCCATTAAAAGAAATTAATTCTGCTTTGAATTTCCAGAAAAGAAGATTAAATTGTCTAAAAAGTGCTCTTTTCCTTAAAATAAATATCAGAATCTTGTCCACTGTGGCTTTCGATGTGTGCAACAATGCAGAAAGCTCACCTGCAAAATGAGTATGATAAAAATACAGAACCATGGGGAAGGAATGCGGGAAGTTGAAGGTATAATATACGTCAAAACACCATGTAAACTGTAAAGTACATATAAAAAATTTAGTCTAAGACTGAGAGAATTTACTCTCAACATTCAACTGCTTTATTGTCAAGGCTTTCAAATAATAATCATAATATTGACTAAAAAGTTGTAATCATCAGGATAATCTTTTGAATTTCCTCAAAGGCTCTCACTGAAAGTGAACCCATTTAGCCATAAATAGAAGATAACTTTCAATAACAGAGAAATGTTTATACATAAAGACTACATCTATAGAAGAAAGGACTATAGGGAAATGGCAGAGTCGAAAGCTCCAGAGATCAGTTCTTCCACCAAAACAACTATTGAACAGGCAGGACCTGTCTGAATCAACTATTTTAAAACTCCAACAGGATACTGGGCAGCATCCTGGGAAGAGCTGGAGGAAGAGGCTGGTAAATGATCACCGATATTGATGAATTTCACGCCCCATGCAGCATGGATGAGAGCATCAGCATGTCACCTCGAAGGCATCTCAGAAGGAAGTGTAAGAAAAAAAGGCACTGCCTCTGTAAGACTCCTCTGTCGGTTCTGCCTGAGTTAGAACGCTGGGTCGGGACACTGGCTGTCCTGAGAGCTGGACCCCAGGGATCGGAGGCAGCTAATCCAAAGCAGTGATCAGCAATCAGGACCAAACACCCCCAGATTTGGGGGGACTAGGCTCTTACAGCCCTTTGTAACAACATCAGAAAGCTGCACCAAACGCCCAGGCTTCTGTCCCCACTGTGCTGCAACGTGGCTGAGACATGGGAAGTTGTGGTAATGGATGGTGGGGAGAGTAGCACAGCATTACATACATTGTGAAAACATCCCTGAATTTTATACTTGTAAGTGGTAAATGATTAATACTAGGTTGTAGAAATATTACCAGAATAAAAAAAATTTAATAACTCATAGATGTACACCAGGAAAAGAATGAACCCTAGGGTAAACTATGGAACACAGTTAATATAATTATAATACTATTGTTTCATCAATTGCAACAAAGGTACCACACTAAAGTAAAATGTTTATAATAGGGGAAACTGGGGGTCGGTGGGTGGGAGTTTATGAGAACTCGGTGGAACTGCATGATATTTTCTGTAAGCTACAAATGCTCTAATAAAAGAAAAAAATTTTTAAAGGCCATATCTACAACCATTTATCATCATTTTCAAAGCCAAAAGGAATGCATGTATTTCAATAGACATCACTGCCATATGTTTCAGATTATCCAATGTGTATCAAATTATTTAAACCAATTACGTTGACACCAATCAGTTGCATGTTTCTCTCTGCCACCGTCCCCACACTTGAGAATGAAGTTCTTGGCCAACAGAATATTGATAATGGAACTTAAAATCTATTTTGCAGATATTTATTATTTGAACTAACAGTATGAAAAATGTATTGGTAAAATGTACTACTCAATAATATAAATTTTCTGCATGAAACCAACAAAGCTTCCTTAAATGGTTTCCATATAGGATTAATTTCCATACTGTAATTTTAAAATCACAATATCTTCTCACAGTATAAACATGGAAAATCCTAGGCTTGTCCAAGGTAGTAGAGGCCATGCTTTATAAAATGAATGCAAATCTTAAATTGTTACACTCACACTTTCAGACTTTCCTTTTCTGTCAATAAGGCTTTCATTGAGGATTCAGCTGTGGTGAGTTGCTCCAGAAAACCTTCAAGGAGGCAATATTGACTGTCCTTATTTTTTTTCAAGGTAACAAGTGTCTGAAGCAGATTGTCCAAGTGACGCACTGAACATCTTATACTGCGGACAACCGAGGCATTTGTTTCTGTTTCGTTGAGATTTTCAGTTTGTTCCAGTGGCTCAATGGCTGCTCTCTTTGCTTCTAACTGGGTATATAATTTCTGAAAAGAAATCAAGCAAATCAATAAATATGTACTCACTCGTTCATTCTTTCTTTCCCTTCCTCTGGAAAATACATTCTACTATACACTTTATAATCTGCACACAGAGAAACTAAGGCTCTGACATTTAAGAGGGTTTCTCACTAGAATCATGTTAAAATGTAGGCTAAAACTCACCACTGATTCAGCATTTAATAACAACCAGATTATCCTATTGTGTTAAAATGTTCTACAATATCTAAAGAAAGATTTATCCATATTTATTATTTAGATGCATCAACTCTCTTTCCTATTTTAGATACATGTTTACTGTTATGTAAATTTAGTCAAAACCATAGGAGTCATTTATAGTTAGATTTTTTAAAACATGGTAAAATATTAGAATTTTAGACTTATTTACATAGCTATAAGTACATAACTATATAAACATGGCTATGTAAACTCAGCTGTAAAAACAAATATTGATAAGGAAAAAAAGAACACATATGCCTAAGAAAAAGAATGACAACAAGGCAGAATGTCCAAATTTGTTACTGAATAAGTAAGTTTTTTGGAACTTTGTGAAACAGAAAGAAGACTAATGTTCATGAAACTCTTCTACTTTTTAAATGGAAAGATTTATACAACTTACTGATTAGTACATAATTATATAGTTACCAAATTGGTCATCAAGCAAAGGTTAAATAAGACTTTTCACTCTGTGCAAGCAAGTTTTTGGTAATTAAAACATATTGTATTTCACTGGGTAAATGAAGCAATCACGTTGTCAGTGTTTTTCATGTTTCCATACCTCTATCTCCTTTAATTGTTCATTTCTTAACACAATATCTAATTCTAAAGGTTGATTTTGTAGCTCATTGACTTTCTGCTCATCTTCAGCATTTTTCATGCTTTCTTGAACATGGGGAGAAAGTTGTCTTGACAAAACCATTTCCACAGCTGAATTCTGAAAACATAAAAAGATTAATTGCTGAATAATCTACCTTTCAAATAATTTTTAGTTTTCTTGATGAAAAATTCCAATTTCTTTTACTTGTTTGCATTAAAGACTTTTTAAAAAGTATATATTTGGACACTACCAAAGATTATTTTTCCATATGATATTTAATAATTAAATTCGTATTGCAAAAAATGAAACTTTTTTTTACAAGACAATACAGGATCTAGCATTGCTCAGTTATATACTGAAGCATAATCTATAATCTTGAAGAAAGAAAACAGATGAGGAAAAAGCAAAAGTTCCACAGTATATACTTTGTATTTGCCATGATGCCCAGGGCAGGGCAAAGAAGAAGCATTCAAGATTAACTTTTAGAAATTTGAAATAAAAAATGGACAGATGGAGAAAACATCAAGGTTTCATGATACTAGGAGTACATTATGCCTTAAATCAATCAGCAGTAAGATTTCCAACAGGTTATCTGTGGAGTAATATGATCTTTTCTCGAGAATCTGAGGTTCCCTATAAGGTACACAGAAACAGGGTAATTGCTTTAATGTACTCATTCTTTACACAAATATTTGTTGAATATTTACATGTATAAGCACCTTGCCAGTAACTTTTAAAGATTTCTATTGTTTTGCTAAAATATTAGCTTGTATTTTCAGGTTACCTTAGAAATGATACAAATTTTTTTTTTGCCACTTAACTTTCATGTCAGTAAACTGTTTCAAGGCATCCAATGTGAATAAAATGGGTGCACATCCCTAAACAAAGTAGAAATTGCTGTCTTAAAAATACTGCCTGGGTCAGGGTGCACGGGTGGTTCAGTGGAAGAATGCTCGACTTCCAGACTATGCACCCCGCCAGAAAAATAAAAAAACAAACAAAAAATCTGCCTGGATAGAAATGTTAAGATGATAACAATAGGGGAAACTGATAAGTATTATTAGGAACTATCTTTGCAAATTCACTGTAAATCTAAAACTGTTTCAAAATTGAACATTTATTTAAATTATATATTAAAAATGCACCTGGAGCTTCACCTAACTGGTCAGGAAATTCATCTGTCCAAGGCTAATGATTTTGAAGCACTCAGTGGGCACTTAGCAGGAGTCATTTCTTTGAAAAGATTGAAAATGATTGACATGATAGATTCTGCAAACTTCCTCCAGTTCCAAAAGTTTATTCCTGGGAATGTTGGCTAACCTCTCCATCAAGGGCAGCACCCCAGGGGAATGAAACAGGCAGGCAGCAAGAGGCAACAGAAAGAGAGCCATGCCCAGGCTGCATCGGACAACAGGCGCTTGCTGGTCTTGCTGCCGGCTGTAGGAAGTGAATACCTGCCTCCTTTCCACCTGACAGACACTGAGAAAATAAGAGGGCTCTTTCTTGGAGCACCCCCACAAATCCATCTGTGCACAAGAGAGCCTGAAGTAAAGGCATAGATACTAGATTCTAGGGAAGGCTTTATTATTCATCATCTTCTAAGGGAATTCTGAGCCTTTGGGTTTGCCTTACCTGATGAACAAGCGACCTGACGAATATTTTTCACATGGGACATTAGCAACATTTGTCCTGGCTGCTTTGTGTGGTCAGAGAAAATATTCTCAAAGGCCTCAAACCCCCAAACGCCATTTGTTTACCAACCCCAAAGGCCATGCTTCTATCTTGGCAGAAAATCCAACAGAATGTCTCAAACCAACATTTCAAATTTAAAACGTAGCATTCCTTTGCACATGCCAGACAGATTAGAACACCTGGGCTCAAGAACCTGATAAGCTACTGGAAAGACTGTTCAAATAACCAGTCATCCTTTGCTTACTACCACTTGTTTTATTGTGTATTGATTTTGCAACCTCATTTAAAACATTTTATTTTAAATTAGAAAATATTTCAAGCATACATAAAAGAACAAAAAAATAACAGATACTCATCGACTATAACACAGATTTAAATGATATAATTTTCCATATTAAAAAATAATATAGGGGTAAGGAAGACAGTGTCTAAAAATCTTAGAATCATACATACTCCTTGAAACCAAAGGAACAAAGGTAAATTTGCTCTGAAACTGAAATTTTCTGTAGTGTATAATCTAACTCAATTAATCTGTATAGCTCATTTGAACAACTGAACCCAGGGAGCCCAGAATAAGAAAGAGGTCCTTTAATCCTGTATAGATTAATGTAATGCCTAGATACATCCTAGAGTATATTAAGCAGATAATCAAAAAGATTTGGCAAAGTCCCTTGAGGGATGAGAGAAAGACTATGGAACTATTAAACCTTACCATCAGGGAATCCCTGATACTGTGTCAAACTTTAAGGACACCCAAATCAATAGGCCATGCCTTTGATCCTGAGGCTTCTGAAGCTTATGCAGGTAGCGGAGAAGCTTAGACTACCTATAGGCATGCCTAAGAGTTACTTCTGGAGGACCTCTGTTGTTGCTCAGATGTGGCCTCAGTCTCTCTAAGCCCAAATCTGCAAGTGAAATCATTGCCCTCCCCCCTACATGGGACATGACATCCTGGGGTGAAAGTCTCTCTGGCGACGTGGGACATGACTCCCAGGGATAAGTCTGGTCCCAACAACATGGGATCAACAATTTCATCCAGACGAAAAGGGGGAAAAGAAGTATAGCTAATAAAGTATCAGTGGCAGAGAGAGTTCAAATACAGTTGAGAGGCTACTCTGGAGGTTGCTCTTACACAAGCTTCAGGTAGACATTGCTACCTATCATAGCCTGCCAACCCCACCCAGGACCATCCCAGCCAATCCTAAAGAACACCTAGGGCAATATATAAGGTTCCACAAGGGTTCCATGCACTAGAGTAACTTTCCAGAAACCTGCAACCTCTAGATGGGTCCCTGGACCATATACATCCTGAAACCTAGAGGGCCCAGCCTCTCCAGAACATCAGACAGTTCCATCTCCCTACCCAATATTAGTGACAGCCCCTTCCAACATGAAAAACTTAGAATGGCCATAGCCCCAACAACCCTATAGAGAGGGATAGAAAGATCAAAGGTGATAGTGGAGTTATACAGAGAAGACAGGATTTAACAAATGAATGTGAATGCTGAATCATTAAATTGATATCTTTTAGTCTCCAGTATCTTAGAGCAGCTAGAAGTAAAAACTAAAATTGTGGAATTGTAACCCATGTCAAAGTCTGAAATATGTTCTACAACTAATTGTGGTGCTGGGCTTTGAAATTTATAGCTTCTTTGTATATATTTTGTTATTGTTCACAAAAAAGAAGGAAAAAAGTTGATTGTGGTGATAAAAAATGTTAAAGTCCTGTAGCCTCCTATATTCTGGAGCAGCCAGAAGGAAAAATCTGAGAGGATCGTATGGTAGCCCACGACAAACTCTGGGATCTGTCCTGTAACTACTTTTTGAAGACTGCTTTGAAAACTATTGCTTTTTTATTTCTTTGCTTTGTATATATGTTATACTATACAATTAAAAAGTTAAACAAAAATAATAATATGGGGGTGTAAGGATGGATCATAAGCACCAATACACTTCAAACTGCATTTACAACTTCATTTGCCTTTAGACCTGCCCTAACAATTCTGATATTACAAAAAAGGTCAGCGAAGGGTTCAGGTCTAAAATACTCCTTAAAGTTCATCTAAAATGAAATTTTCATCATTGCACTTAAATATATACATGGTAAAATGGCAATTTTTGGAAAAGAATAATCACATTTCCAATAGTACGCTGAGATAAAATGAATTTTTTTAAAGAAAAAAGTAAAAAAAAATTTAATTTTCTAAAAATTCTTCTGGAGACTATCTTAAATAATCTCATCAAAACTCCTGTAGACTCCATGAAGGCATGCAAAATATTAATTGGGTATTTAATTAGTGTTAGATTTTAAGTTGTGACAAACTGTTTCCCCACATTCAAGTGGAATGACTGGCACAAAAGAGGTAAAAAAATGTTTGTTTATGAATTAAGTGCTTATTTTCACTATCACAGTAGGTTCAGATTAATCAGATGCATAATTTGGTAAATTGTGCTTTTGGGTGCTTTATGAATTCAGTATATTGGATCTTGTAATTAAGTAGTTTCACTGGCATATAGCACTTGTATCTTATTTGCATACACATACTCTCTTTTACTCATTGTTTAAAGTTCCTCTTCACCATAATAACTTAATGCTATACAGAATAAAGTAAACACGGCAAATTCTTAGTATAGAAAAAAGAAGCAGATTCAGAAAAACATTTGTGACAAAAGAGTAGAAATAAAATGTTACTAGAAAATTAAAACAAGCTTTGTCTCATTCAGATTTGTGAAAATTATTTGATGATTTATGAAACCCCTCCATCTTCTCTGAGAAAAAATCATTTTAACGAAGTATCATAAATGATCAAAAACTCATCATTCAAGTTAAAGTAAAATCTTGATGAATTTTTTAAATTCTTATTATAGGACTTTGACCTTTATGTAGTTTTCAGTATACTCTATTGAGTTTTTTAGGTTTGCAGTAGAAATGGATCTGAGTAGTCAATTTAGAAGTTGTTCGGCCACTCCTTTAACAACGAATATCATGCACTAGGGCTATGTCCCATCTTACAACCTATCTCAGAGAAGCTACTCAGATACTTTTCCTCTTTTACTTTTCATTGCTCTTTAAATATTTAAGAAAGTTTCTTTTACACATACAACCCTAAGAGTCTCATCCACTGAATCCTTAATCATTTGAGACATATATTCTTAGCAAGAGCTAAGAGTCTTTGAGATTCATAAGAAGACTTCTCACAGCCAGAGAGATGTTTCCTTGGCATTTAACCTTGACTTATACACTTCTACAAAATCCTAACTATTTCTTTAATTCTCCATGTTTTCTGTTCCAGGAAGACAACAGAAGTTCAAGTTTTCCTGATTCCTTTTGATTAAGTATTCAAGGAAAAGAGCTTTTGGGAACTCAAATCTCAGTGGTCTAACCTTTGCTACTGTCCCACTGGACCTTGGATCATGGGAGGTTGCCTGCCAGGGAGGCTCTTTCAAATACACTTTACTGGATGGCTCTTTGGACTTTTTCCATTTCAATTTCTAACCTATGAGGAAGAACTTTAAGAGGCACAGCAAAATGTACCTAACCGGTTGTTCAGAATGAAAACAAACAAACAAAAAACCAGTCTTCTTTCTCCTCCCTAGGGAGAGTTATATTCTCACACTCAATGATTTGACAGAGTTAAGAATACATTTGCAGTAGTGACTTATTATCAGAAGGAAAAAAAAAACCTCTCCTTTTAAACATTCTGATTTCATTTAAAAATCAGCCCCCCAAAATACGACTCTTGGATTTATTTTTCCTTTTTTTTACGTTTTCTAATTTGCCTTTGTGCTCTTGACCCAGGAAACTGTGTCTGATTACACAGAGAGAACAATAAACCTAAATTGATGAGTGATACTTTAACAGAATGAACAGCAGTATTTCCTTACCACTGAAATCCTGGACAGTTTTTCAAGGACTCTTTACAGGTGGACTTTATAAGCAAGCACATCGAGGGAATAATTAATGAAATCAGAATGCTTGATTCACGACCCTCTTTTCAGAGCCCAACAACTTTTGTTTTGTTTTGTTTTTTTTTACAAGGGCAGGCACCAGGAATCGAACCCGGGTCCTCGGGCACAGCAGGCAAGTGTTCTTATCTGCTGAGCCACGGTGGCCTGCCCAGAGCCCAACAACTTTTGATCTTTAAAATCAGTGTCTTGGAGAATATGATCATAAGTGCTTACCTTGTTTATTTCCCAATATTCCTCCAATTTTTCCACTGAAGCTGAATCCTGCATATCAGAAGTAACCTGCTTCTCTCTGTCTGGCAGAGTCAACTTTTCTTTCTTTTCAGTTGAACATTCTGATTCGAGAATGCTATCAAGAAAATTTTCTGTCTTCTGCTTAACAGATTTAAGTTTGTTTTCCAGATCTTTTTGTTTACACTTAAGTGATTTTATGTCATCAATAATAATCTTCTGTCCTGCTGTAGATGTATTTTGCTTGACGGATTCTGCTAAGGCTAAAATCTTTTCTAATGCTTCTTCTTGTAAATGTAGTCTATTCTCTAGTTCCTGAGAGTAGAGAAAAAAGTATCTCCATTCAATTGTCACAAGAATTAATTGACTTCTGTAAATTACTGGGTATTCTGCTTCACTAGAGGAAAATATGCAAAACTTATTTAGTAATTCATATAAAAAAGAAGAAATTTGGGGCAAAATTTAAACCAATGTAGCATCCTATATGAAATTCTTAAACGAATTTAATAAGAGATTAAAAGCTTACAAAAGGAAATGCAAAAAATTTCTAAGGCAGAGTCCTTAGAATATAGAAGGCAACCAATAGATATTTGTTTAATACATGTTTTGTTCAAGAGACGGCCTTTTTACACAATCAAAACACTAAACTGTAAGTAAAATCTGAAAAGAATGAAAGATTTTAGAACACACCCACATGAATCTAGGGCTAATGTTTAAAATTCAGAGCAAAGCTTTGCGGGTGATGAAAAAAATCAAATTAATGTAATATCTTAAATAATGTAGGAACTCAGTCAATGTTTACTGAATATATGAATGAATGAAGCTAATTTGATAACTCTGAACGCAAAAGGAATTTGAGGTATATTTGCTATTGACGTTACTATTGAAATATAATAAGCCTTAAAGTTACTAGGTGAACTACGTAAGTTTTATTAGTCACTACTCTAATTGGACCACACAATAAATATTCATTCACCCTTTCAATCAACAGCCAAGTACTAGGCTAGGTTCTGAAGTTAGAGAGATAAGTAAAATATTGTCCCTTCAAGTCCCTATGGCCCAGTGGGAAAGACACAGAAGTAAACAATCATAATAAAATATGAAAATAAGTATGCCAAGAAATACACACATATTATAGTCCAAGGAAAGGGTCAAAACCCAACATCAGCATGGGGAAGGCTTTTCTAGAGGAGCTGAGTCTTGCGAGATAAACAGAAGTTAGCCAGGTGATGAAAGGGCAGGAGGGCAAAACATCAGACAGAAAAAAACATAATGAAGAAAGGTAAAGAGGCAGGGGTTCAAACAGGGCATTTTAGGAAACTACAGATTAGATTTAGTACGGCATCGCCTGTGAATAGGGGAAGCTGTGGAAGGTGGTGGAACTGGTGAGGTGGGCTGGGCCTACGCAGAGGGGCCTTGTAGGACGGGCCAAGAACTCTGAGTATTAATGTGAAGCCAGAGGCTGTAGGTTAGGGTGGAGTGGGGTGAGGAAGGTCACAGAAACATTTTGAAGTGGAAGAAGGGAATTTCAAGAGTAATGGCCTGATCAGATTTGTGTTTTAGGAAGATCCTGGGAAGAGGCATCACAGAAGGTGACACTGCAGAGACCCACTGGGAAGTCTAACAAGGGGCTCATTAGTGAAGCCCTGTTCTCAGACAGCTGTATGGGAATGAGGAGGGAGGGACAAGTCAAAGAGATATTTCAGAGGTGAAGGAGGCTCCACGTGGTGTCTGACGAGATGGGGCTGTCCAGGAAAGGAAGTCTGGAAAAAGCTATCCAGGTTTCCATCTTGGAAGCACAGAGACCTGGTAGGGATAGTCAATGAGCCAGAGACTGTAGGAGGAAAAGCAGGCTCATGGGTGGGGCGCTGGGGGAGAAAGGGAGAGGAGATGATGCAGTAATGTAAGTGGAGATGTCCAGCTGGGAGTTAGAAAAAGTTGTAGCCTTAGCCTGGGCTCTGATATTTAACCTGGAGCCCTGAAAGTCCCTCACCTCTCAGGCACTCAACTTACCAAGTCGGAACTTGATGGCCACCGAGGTCCCTTCTAGCTGTAGCTAAAGGCTATATCTTAAGTTCTCAAAAAGAATCTTGAGTTCTCAGAATCAGGCTCTCTTCCTCTGTCTCCATGGCACCCACACAGTGCTTTGTATATGATAAGCTTTCAATATTTGCCAAAATACCTTCACTAAAAAAAGTAGGCAGCCATGCCTTAATTCCTGGCATATTTGTCAAATTATCACCACTAAGAAAGTAGGCAGGCCTATTTCCCATGTCAGGCCATTCTAGAAGAGAAGTCTTACTTGATCCCCAAATCCCTGAAAGGAAGAGATGAAAAATCCCAAACTCTTGCTAGCAGTGCTGTGCCATGAGACATGGCTCACAAAATCACCAGTCAAGGAACTGTGAAAGGAGTAGCGGAGAAAATGCTCTGCTCTGCTGTCTCACAGAGGCTACCACTCTGGCTTGTTTATGTTTACTATGCAAACAGTGAGAATCCGAGACATGGTTTCTGAGGATTTGGATAAAGGGCTGCAATTCTCACTGCAAAAGACAAGGTGTTGTGGGAGTGAGGGCAAAAATCCTAGAAGCTTGACATATGGACAGCGCTCTAAGTCCATGAGTGTAAAAATTAAAAAAAGGTAAAAATTACTCAACTCCATTTGCCCTTGATGAAGAATGCAAAAATAAAACATTTACCCTAGGTCTTGTTGAGCTAGGTGTCTCCTCTGATCACCCAGCATCCCCTGGAATCAGTGGAATCTCAGAAACCAAGGTCTCCAGGAGCTACAGACTGGCCTCTTGTGGAGAGTAAAGTTCAACCCAAAGTATAAACGGATTTGGTCACTAAAGAATAATACTCCCATTTTTTATGACTGGGCAGAGCTTTAATTATCTAATAGTCATTAGAATAGCACTTGAATTTCTGACAGAAGACATGGATTAGTCAAGTGGTGATTAAAACTGACGCTTTGTTTTTTTAAATGTCTATCATGTCTGAAAGTTGTTTAATACCTGTAATTTCTGCAATTCTTCCTCAACTGCTCTTTGATCCACAGGCTTATCAGGATAACAGAAAAGTTCCTTGGAGAAATTGTCCAATGCGGTATTCAGGTCTATGAGGCAAACTTGGTAGGAATGGTGTTCTTGGACATGGCCTTCCAATTTCTGCACAGAATCCTAAAAATAAAGGCACTGGCAACTTAAAAATTATTTCTCTCTGACTCTTTTCACTCAGAAAAAAATTAGGTTGCTTGTAAATACTTATTTTACAAGGTCTCATCTTGATACAGGAATATGACCATAAATCATCCAGAGTTCTTAAGCAAATGTTCCAGTGTTTGAGATATTTCATTATAAATTCTATGGCCCTGCCTCCCCAAAATCATTTTTGCTGAAACCACATTTATTTCCTCCAGGCTTCTCTGCCTTCATTTCTCTACCTTGACAATTTTATCTGTCAAATGGTTTAAAAAGCGAATGGCTACCAATTATTTAATCAAATCACAAACATCCATAATAAAGCAGCTCCCTTAATTATCATTCTTATTAAAATGAAGCAGCTCAACTTGGAAATGAGATTATGTAAGAGCAACCTAACCCCAGATCCCTTTCTTAAGAATCATGCTCCAAAACTGTGTTAGGAAAAGGCAATCCTAACTCAAATGCAAAACTGTCTTTGGGTTCCCAACCCAGGATAAGAAAATGAAGTGGCCATGCCTGATCTTCAGAAAAGCGGTGACTATTAAACTATAAACAGCTCACAGGCAAGTGGGTATATAGTCACCCCTGCCCACTCCTGTGATCTTGATTTCTTGCCCAGGTAATTCTTCCATTGGATTGGGCATTCAGTGCTGCAAAGAATTATAAATGGTTCTTTGAAGAAAGCAGACTTTCTCTTAACTCTTTTACTGCAGAACACATGGAAAGACCCAGAGATGGACACTGATTAAAGTGTGTACAGAATAACTGATATTAAACTTAAGAGCAGAACTCAATGAGAGACAATCAAACTGTCATCAAGTAATAGCGTCCCTGGCAGAACTGACGGATTGATCCCTCCATCCTGGGAGTCAGCATTTTACTCTAAAAATGATAAATTTTGAAAGCTTTTGGGTTGCCAACAGAACACAAGATAGCTCCATATATAAATCTCCCTATAAATTAGCATGCACCACGATGGTAACCATCTATGAATCTCCC
>PVIY010017465.1:0-49415 GCA_004026745.1 Myrmecophaga tridactyla | reverse complement strand
GAGTTGCTAGTTTACAGTCCTAAGGCCAAGAAAATGTCTCAATTAAAACAAGTCTATAGAAATGTCCAATCAAAGGCATCCATGGAAAGATACCTTGGTTCAAGAAGGCCGATGAAGTTCAGGGTCTCTCTCTCAGGTGAGAAGGCACATGGCGAACACAGTCAGGGCTTCTCTCTCAGCTGGACGGGCACATGGCGAATACGGCATCATCTGCTAGCTTTCTCTCCTGGCTTCCGGTTTCATGAAGCTCCCCGGGAGGCGTTTTCCCTTTTCATCTCCAAAGGTCACTGGCTGGTGGACTCTCTGCTTCATAGTGTTGCTCTCTCTGCTCTCTCTGAATTTCTCATTCTCCAAAATATTTCCTCTTTTATAGGACTCCAATAAACCAATCAAGACCCACCCAAATGGGTGGAGACATGTCGTCCCTTAATCCAGTTTAACAACCACCCTTGACTAAATCACATCAACCAGGGAGATGATCTCATTACAGTTTCAAACATACAGTATTGAATAGAGATTATTCTACCTTTATGAAATGGGATTTATATTAAAACATGGCTTTTCTTAGGGGGCATACTTCCATTCAAACCAGCACACTGACCCATCAGCCTTTCTTGATTGAAGGTAACCTCTTGTTGGTGCCTTAATTTGGACACTTTCACTGCCATAGAACTGTAAACTTACAACTTAATAAGGTTCCCTTGTGTAAAAGCCATTCCAGTCTAGTATTTCGCATTCTGGCAGCTTGTAAACTAGAACAGATTTTGGTACTGGATAAGTGGGGTGCTGCCGCAGCTTGCGAATGCCAACATGTTGGAATGGCTTTTTGAATGGATAAGGGGAAGATTCTGGAAGAGTTGTGAGCAGTTTGATAAACAAGGTCTAGAATGCTTTGAAGAGACTGTTGATAGAAATGTGGACTCTAAAGATACTTCTGATAAGGCCTTACACAGAAATCATGCACATGTTATTGCAAACTGAAAGAAAGGTGACCCTTGTTTTAAAATGGCAAAGAATCTAGCAAAATTGACCACTGGTTTTAGATGGAAGGCATATTTTAAAAGCCATGAACTTAGATATTTAGCAGCAGAGATTTCCAAGTTAAACGTGGAAAGTATGGCCTGATTTCTCCTTGCAGCCTATAGTGAAATGCGAGAGGAAAGAGATAAGTTCAGAAATGAACTCTTGGGTATAAAGGAACCATAAATTGATGATGGTGTGGAAGACTCTGGGCTTCCAGAAAGGAAGACCCCAGAGAATAGTGCCCCATGAGGATTTAACCAAAAGTGGAACCAGTCAGCCATTACAGAAAAAGCCAGGGTTGGAGATGGAGTTATCCAGGAAGGATTGTGGAAACCCCTTTTGTTTGCTGGGCATGATTCTTTCCTACTACATAGAAAGTCAACAGAAGTGTTGTGGGATCTGTATAAATGGAACCACTGCCAGTCTGGTCTAAGAGGGGCAGAAAAAGGACACATAGGAGGAAAAGTAACTTCAGAGGCAGAACTGTGGAAGCTGAAGTCGAAAAACCGTGGACCAGGAGAGCGCTTGTAGAGAGTGAGTGTGCCTTCCACCTCCTTGCAGTAGAAGAGATGTGCTGTCTCAGCCCTTGGAGAGGGTGGAACACATTCCTTGGGGAATGGGGAGAGCCTAGCTGCCACCACATTGTTGTGGAGGGATTGAGTGTATGCCCCGGACAGGTTAGAGTGCAGCCCCAATGCTTGGAGAGGATAGAGCCAAGAGAAAGGTGGTCTCCCCATGTCCCCTAGGGTTGCATTCAGAGAGAGGCAGGCCACTGTGTAGGCCCTTGGAAAGGGTGGCACTGCCACTTTCTAAAGCTCTGAGGGTAAGTGACTCTCAGACTTTGAAATCTAATGGAGTTCAAAACCTGCAGGTTTTCGAAACTGCTTAGGTCCTGGTGACCTGTGTTCCTTCCAGTTTCTCCCTATGGAAATGGGAATATGTATCCTACAACTGTCCCTCCTTTGAGTGTTGGCAGCAAATAACTTGTTCTGAGTTTTACAGGTCCAGAGCCAGAGGAGAATTTTGCCTTAGTACAGATCATGCCTGTAGCTGACATTGTATTGTTACTGAAATGGTTTAAGGCTTTCTAATGTTGTTATGGAATGAATGGATTTAGCATTTGAAAGAACATGTCTTTTGGGGGTCCAAAGGATAGAATGTGCCTGTTTGAATCTGTTGTGTACCCCCGTTATTTAATCTTCATTCAGTATTGCTGGGTGGGAGTTTTTTTTGTTTTGTTTTGTTTTTTTGTTTTTTAAAATTAATTAATTTATTAATTTAAAAAATTGACAACAAACAAAACATTAACATATGATCATTCCATTCTACATATATTAATCAGTAATTCTCAATATCATCACATAGTTGCACATTCATCATTTCTTAGAACATTTGCGTCAATTCAGAAAAAGAAATAAAAAGACAACAGAGAAAGAAATAAAACGAAAACAGAAAAAAAAGATTATACATACCATACCCCTTACCCCTCGCTTTCATTGCTCACTAGCATTTCAAACTAAATTTATTTTAACATTTGTTCCCCCTATTATTTATTTTTATTCCATATGTTCTACTCGTCTGTTGACAAGGTAGATAAAAGGAGCATCAGACACAAGGTTTTCACAATCACACAGTCACATTGTGAAAGCTATATCATTATTCAATCATCATCAAGATACATGGCTACTGGAACACAGCTCTACATTTTCAGGCAGTTCTCTCCAGCCTCTCCATTACATCTTGAATAACAAGGTGATATCTACTTAATGCATAAGAATAACCTCCAGGATAACCTCTCGACTCTGTTTGGAATCTCTCAGCCATTGACACTTTGTCTCATTTCACTCTGCTGGGTGTTAGTTTTTTTATTGTTTCCGCGGAGATGGGACCCATCCAATTGTGGGTGGTAACTTTTGATTAGTTGGTTTTCACTCTACGCATTCAAGGGGGTTACTTTCTGGAGCCCTTTAAGAGGGAAAAAGCTTTAGAACTGACAGAAATGATAGAGCCTAGAGAAAGGACAGAACCTCAGAGTAGATAGAAACTTCACAGCAGAGCTAATACGGATGCAGACATGGAAAACAGAGACATGGGTGTGTGGAGATGCTTGGAGCCCAGAGGATGCTGCTATTTGATTTTAAGCAAGCCAGAACCTGAGAGAGCCAAGGAAAACTGTTCTAGTTTGTTAGCTGCCCGAATGTGATACACCAGAAACAGAATGGCTTTTAAAAAGGGGAATTTAATAGGTTGCTAGTTTACAGTTCTAAGGCTGAGAAAATGTCCCAGTTAAAACAAGTCTATAGAAATGTCCAATCCAAGGCATCCAGGGAAAAATACCTTGGTTCAAGAAGGCCGATGATGTTCGGGGTCTTGGCTAGAAGGGCACATGACAAGGTCTGCTAGCTTTCTCTTCCAGTTTCTTATTTCATGAAGCTCCCTGGGAGGCGTTTTCCTTCATCTCAAAAAGTCGCTGGTTGGTGGACTCTCTGCTTCGTGGAATCTCATGGCTTTCTCTCTTGTTGTTCTCCAGCTTTTTCCAAAGTGCTTCTTTAAAGGATTCCAGTAAAAAAATCAAGACCTACCTGGGATGGGTGGAGACACATTTCCACCTAATCAAGTTTAATACCCACACCTGATTGAGTCACATCTCCATGTAGATAAGCTAAAGTTTCCAACATACAGTACTGAATAGGGATTAGAAGAAACCATTGGTCCCACAAGGTTGATTAGGATTAAAACCTGGCTTTCCTAGGGTACAAAAACCTTTTCACACTGGCACAGAAGCCAAGAGATGAAAGCTAGCCCTGGAGAAGTAAAGTAAGGAATGCCCACAGGAACAGAGGCTGAAAGCAATGGAGCCCAGGAGCAAAGGACCAGCAGATGCCAGCCACGTAACTACCCGCTGACAGAGGTGTTCCTGACCTATCAGCCTTTCCTGAGTGAAGGTAACCTCTTGTTGGTCCCTTAATTAGGACACTGTCACTTTCATGGAACTGTTAACTTGAACTTATTAACTTACCTTTTGAAAAGCTGGCAGCTTGCAAACTAAGACAAGCTACTTTGAGCCTTTGCTGACCTTAATAAAACATTTTAAGTGATACATTGGAAAGGTTTATTTATTTATATCAAGGTGATATTTACACCAAGGATTTCAAATAATAGGTCTGCATAGCTTTCCAAATGAGAACCTGAATTTTGCGATTCTAAGTTTGAATTTGGTATGCTATCACTTTTCAACTATTTTTACTGCATGCCAAGAACTGTTGTAATATTTCTGGGCAATTTTTCAACACTGAGTTGCTCTGTGACTGAGCATAATTACTAAAGTGGTAAAATAATCAAAGCAGAACAGTAAGTTTATTTCATTATATTATTTATTTTGGTTAAGGACCAATAAGACCAAGATTGTGGATTTAATCCCATATGGGCCAGTTAATTTTCCACCAGCAAATACTTTCATTATTCACATGAAATATGACTAATATAGCACAGACCTGTTTATCAGAGTCACTGATCCAAGCTTCAAATCCTAAAGTTGGCAGATGCAGAAAATAATATATTGTAATGAAAGCATTTAAGTTATTTGGCAAGATTTTTTATTTTTTTTAGTACAATGCCAGAGACATACCAACAAACTGATGCAAATGTGGTCTGTAAGTTCTTTGTAAATGTCTGTAAGTTCTTTGCAAATTTAATTGGCATAGCGTATAAATCTAAAATGATTGTTAAAACAATTATAGTCTTCAAAAATGCAGAATAAAGAAATAGCATGAAGTTGAGAACAGTCAGATTTGGGGCCAACTCCAGCATTGGGCTATTAGAATGAATGCAAGTGATGAGGGGAAGGAGCAGTTGGCAAACTTCTCTTGCTAGGTTGAGGAGACTTCTTGCTTGGTTGGTTTTCACCAAACTTTAGTTGCAAAAAGATTTCAGGTGGCAGATTAGGATAGTCAGATTTGATCAAACATACACAAAGAAAACCTGTAGGCCTTTTCACCTGGAGAATAATAGGCTGTTAGGTATGTTTAAGAGAGATTATCCCTGCAGCTGTGCTAGCAGTGCTACGTGAGTAGATTTCTGAGCTTTTAAAATCACACACGTGTTTTGCTACTGTACATTTAACTAACCACTTGGAAAATTCATATCCCTCGGAAGAGTTTATAGTTAGTTCATTCTTCCACACCTGACTTCCAGACCAAAAGTCTTCTAATTCTTGGAGTTAAAGAGAACTTTGAAAAGTTTTTTCATGATGCTGGACTGTAGTAAAATGGTTAAAGTGGTGAGATTGGTGTGGTGGATTGGAGCTATGTACCCCAGAAAAAAACCAACTTTTTAAACTTAATCCATTCCTGTATGTGTGAACTCCTATAAATAGGACTTTGGATAAGGTTACCTCAGGCTGTGAGCCAGCTGACTCAGGATGGGTCTTAATTCTATTACTGAAGGACTTAAGGAGAAGAAAAGGAAGGGAGAAACTAGGAAAGCCACCATGTACATTACCATGTGATGGAAAAGCCAAGGACCAGAATTGTTGGCAGTCCAGCCCCAGAACACCACAGGCTTCTGGAACAAAGCATCTCCTTGATGATGCCTCAGTTTTGGATTTCTCCTATCCTCAGTACCATGAGCCAATAAATTCTAGTTATGTAAGCCAACTCATTGCATGGTATTTGCTTTAGCAATAAGGAAACTAAAACAGTTGGTTTTAGAGATCACCATCTACTCTCTTATTATCTTCTAGCAAGTGACTGTGTCCTGTTGTTTTGTTTTTTGGCCACCTAGGCTTCTACCTGAACACATCTGCATGGGGATCTATACTCTGCCATTTCTATGTCTCATTTGTTTGAGTTTTTTTGTCAACTAGTTATTCTAATCAGTTGATTCAGCATAATGCCTTTCTTTTTCTTCCTTTCTCTATATTATGCACATTCGATAACAAAGAGCTTTTAGTGTGCCGGTTTGAAACTGTTGTGTACCCCCAGAAAAGCCATGTTCTGTAATCCTGATTCAATATTGTAGAGCAGGATCTTTTTTATTAAGTTGCTTCCATGGAGCTGTAACCAACCCAGTTGTGGGTAGGACCTTTTGATTAGGTGGTTTTCATGGAGATTTATCTCCACCCATTCAAGGTGAGCCTTAATCTACCTACTGGAGTGCTTTAAGTGGGGGACATTTTGGAAAAAGTTTCAGAACTGACACAGATATAAGACCTTTGGAGATGCAGAAGAAAGACACCCTGAGGAAGCCCTCTGAAATGAGAAGCCAGGAGAGAATGCTAGCAGACGTTGCCGTGTGCCTTCCCAGCTGACAGGTGTTGTGGACCCACTGGCCTTTCTTGAGTCAGGTATCTTTCTCTGTTTGCCTTAGTTTGGACATTTTGATGGCTTTATAACTGTAAACTTGTAATAAATTCCCTTTTGGAAAGCTGTTCCATTTCTGGTATATTGCATTCGTGCAGCTTTAGCCAGCTAATACCTGCATTATGGCCATTTACTTAGCAAGCTGTTGGACAGCAGATGGATCCTTCAGTGGTGCTCCTCACATCACACTGGCTCAGTATGAGACCAGCCCCAGCTTCCCATTCGTTGTCTTTAGGAACCACATATACACTTAGAGATGAAAAGATCTCTCTAAATGGAAATTCTACAACTTTCAGAGACAGTGAAACATAATAATTTAGAAAGGAAATGATGAACATTCTAAAAATAAAAAAATTAGAAAAGCATCACATTCTCCAAAGCAGCATTGATAGAGAAAGTAGAGTAAGTCCTTTAGTTTTCTGAAGAAAAATGATTTCCTTTAGAGTCTAGAATAGAGGCAGAATAAGCATTTTCAAACATCCAAGATCTCATAAAATTTACCTCTCATACACCTTGCTCAGGGAGCTATGAGAGGATTTGTTATATTAAAAAAAAAAAAAAGAAAAAAATGTAGTTATCCAAGAACAAGTAAGATAGGAGATTCAGGAAACAAGGTAAACAGCACAGGAAGGGAATCTCCAGGATTATGTTAAGGAAGATCCGGAATACAGGACTTGAAAATTATAGTCCAAATTACAGTCCTGATCAGAGCAGGAGGAGGGAGGGTTCCAGCGAGAATGTCTTCAGGGAAATTAAACTGATAGCCAGCTCTGACCACAGGCAGAGCAAAGGTCATATGTGTCATTTCTGGGTTGTAGCAGTGGAATCCTTCAGCTTCCTCTTCCCATGCTTCAACAGGCTGGAGGGGACAAGAACAAACTGGAACACATCTCGTATGAAAATCATTTCTTACGTTCTTTAGAACTGTACCGTCTCTGTTTAAATGAAAGAAAATGAAAAGAAGTTTTAAGCTGTCTTAAAATCCAGGATTGGCAAACTTTTTTTAATAAAGGGCCGTGTTTCAGTTTGCTAAAGCTGCCAGAATGTAGTATACCAGAAATGGATTGGCTTTTTCAAAGGGAATTTATTAGATTACAAGTTACATTTGTAAGGTCATGAAGATGTCAGAATTAAGGCATCAACAAGGTGATAACTGGATTCTGAATAAAGACCACCAGCATCATCTCTGTCAGCCGGGAAGGCACATGGCTGGCATCTGCTGGTCCTTGCTCCCAGTTTGTTGGGTCTTAGTGTTTCCAGGGTGTTGCTCTCTCTAGACATCTGCAGATCCTCTCTTAGCTTCTCGGGGCAAATTCTGGATTTCACGTTTTAGCTTAGCATCTTCCGGGACATTTTCTGTCTCCAAGTGTCCCTCACTTAGTTTCATCTCTGCTGTCAGTATTGGCTCTCTTAAAGAAGGACTCCATTAAGTGGATTAAGATCCATCTTGAGTGGGCAGGGTCACATCACCGTGGAAACAGCCTAATCAAAAAGTCCCACCCAACAACAGGTCTGCATCCACAAGAAAGGATTAAAAGATGGCTTTCTGGGGTATATAATAGTTTCAAACCAGTCCAGGCCAAATAGTAATTATTTTAGGCTTTGTGGGCCATGTGGTCTCTATTGCAACTACTTAACTCTGCTGTTGTAGTGCAAATGAATGAATGGGGTCTGTATTCCAATAAAACTTTGTTTATGGACACTGAAATTTGAATTTCATGTATTTTTTATGTGTCACAAAATGTAATTATTCTTTTGATTTTTTCCCAAGCATTTAAAAAGGTAAAAACCATTCTTAGTTCGTGGATTGCACAGAACAGGCAGAATGGCCATAAAGTCTATAGTTTCTAACCACTGCTTAAATATTTGAAGGTTTGTTAGTTAGTAGGATAATACTGTTTGCTTTAGAAGGCAAAACTAAAACTAATGAGTGGAAATCAAAGGGAGATAAATATCAGCCTTAGATTTTCTCAAGTGATGAGAGCATTTTGCAATGAAAAGGCTGCCGCAGGGTATCCCTGTCCCTGAACCGTTCATGCAGAGGTAGCGAGTTGTACTTATGTGATCTCTGAGTTCCCTATTAACTGTTACATTTCATGACCCGATAACACTAGTAAGATGAATCATTCTAATAAACCCGTTTTAATGTTTTACAAAGTTCATTGACTTCCCATGGATTTTAGGATGGTGCTTTAGAAAAAGTTAGACCAAAGATATGTGTTCATGTGTATTCCCTTAAATATTTGAAGTAAGCACTATGGCGACAAGGTGTGCAAAAACTACTTGCTAGCTAAACAAGTTTGCATGCAGCCGTATTTTTCTCATTTAAATTCAGTCATCTCCAAACAGCCGTAGCTTAGACTGACTAAAGATATAAACTTCATTTTCTATCTCATTAGGCCACCTGGAAGCTGTAATCAGTGAGTAGACTTGACATCAGTAGTCTGTCTGCTTCATTAAAATAATATTTTCATGGCATTAATTCTTTTTCTAAAATGTACCACTGCAGGA
The DNA here is from genome assembly GCA_004026745.1 of Myrmecophaga tridactyla. NCBI lineage: Eukaryota > Metazoa > Chordata > Mammalia > Pilosa > Myrmecophagidae > Myrmecophaga > Myrmecophaga tridactyla. Next base: position 40,521 of record PVIY010017465.1, on the reverse strand, counting down.
CACTATATTCGGATTTATTCTAAAGCAGGCAATTTGCATATTGTGTTTTAGTATATTCTTCATGTTTGTCTTTGTATTAGTATTCTTTAGAATTGCTTCAGTGATTAAAAAATATTTAAGTATCTAGAATATTTAAGTATTTAAGGCAGTATCAACCTGGCATAATTAATTTTAAAAGAATTCTGAAAACAATTTTCCTCATCAGTGACATAATTCCCACTTCTAAGAGTAAAATGTGTATCCTCTTTCCCCTCTACAGCCCCGAAACTCCACCCTTAAAGACACGTATAGAGCAGCTGTAGTGAAAGGAACAATCAGAATGAATGAAGTACATGAGAAATAAATGAAAGAGCAAAATCTTTTATATGAAGTCTTTTAAAGTACCTTTTATATTTTGAAAGGGTCAACTTAAATACTGAGTTTATATGTTTACTCCCCAAAATCTTGAATCTGACCGTCTGCTTTCCAGAGAGAAACTAAGGATACCTCAATCAGTGCAGAGTCAAGAAAACTGCACTACTGAAAATTCAGATAAAAATGTTTTAGTGTGACCATTCCCTTGAGGGTGTCTTAGGCTGGCCATTTCATACATTTGCCAGTATCTTTATATCCTGCTGATTTTTTTCATAGCTAACTCATCTTTCCTTTTAGGTCTTCTTTGCTTCCTTTCTTTCCTTTTCTGGTCACCTGTGTAAAAACCATTCCCCAAAGTTCAGTCCTCTGCCTTTGGCTTTCCTCTCTTTGCAGTCTCTCCCTTCGAATATACTTCCATGCTTGTGACTGCCACTATCATCTATTTGCTTTTGAGTCCCAGATTTATTCTGCTGTCTGACCTGCCTCCTAAGGTCTGACCTACCTGTATCTCCAGTAGATATGTAGGATAATCTTATTTATTTATTTCTCTATTACCTCAAATAGAGATCTAATACCAAACCCCTTACTTTTTCTCCAACTTTTCCATTTCTGTTCAGCAGTGCCACATTCTTTTTCACTCTCAAGCTAGAAATGTTCCAGGAGGTGGCCCCCGAGGGTCAATGTAGAAAATCAAAGTGTGGTTCGTTCATTCTCATGCATGCAGAAATTGATCTTATTTTAGCCCAATTTAAGTTTTCAGTCTGAGGATACCCATGAGACTATTCCTGCTAATGATGACTCAGTGAAATCACAATTAATCCACAGCCATGTACCCCAACTTCCACTACAGCCAACATGCTGAAATTTGTCATTAGACATTGAGGGGGGATCTGATTTGATAAGAATTTTCAAAATCAGTTGAGTTTTTTTTATTATTATTAAAATGAACATAATTCTCAGTGGGTCCTGACGTTATTCTGTTCTCAAGCTTCAGAAGATCAAGTCATCACCCCAGGACTATTAGCTGCTTATTGACTCTTAATAGACATATCCCAGTGTGGTGGTTTGAAAGTATTATGTACCCCAGAAAAGCCATGTTTTAATCCTGATTCAGTATTGTGGGGGCAGTTGTTTCTTTTCATCCTGATTCAGTATTGTAGGTGGAAGCTTTTGATTAGATTATCTCCAGGGAAATGTGGCTGCCTCCAGTGTGGGTGTGACCTTTTGATTAGATGGAGATGTGACTCCACCCATTCCAGGTGGGTCTTGATTGGTTTACTGAAATCCTTTAAAAAGGATTTAAAAAATCCTTTAAAAATCCTTTAAAAAGAGGAAACATTTGGGAGAGAGCAGAGCTGATACAGATACGGACACTTGGAGAGCAGAGACACAGATGTTTGGAGATGGCTTAGAGCCCAGCAGATGTCGCCATGAGATGTTAAACAAGCCAGAACCTGGAGAGAGCCAAGGGAAGCGAAGAGATGAAAGCCAGCCCCAGAGAAGCAGAATGAGGAACCCCCACAGGAACAGAGGCTGAAAGCAATGGAGCCCAAGAGCAAGGGACCAGCCACGTGACTTCCCAGCTGACAAAGGTTTTCCAGACCTATCAACCTTTCTTGAATTAAGGTATCTTTCTGTGAATGCCTTAGTTTGGACATTTTTATAGGCTTAGAACTATAAACTTATAATTTATTAAATTCCCCCTTTTAAAAATCATTCCAGTTCCAGTATATTTGTATTCCAGCAGCTTACAAACTAATACACCCAATTATTTAATTTTTAAATAAGAATTTAGCAAATGGCATACTGCTCTGTATTTCTTGAATGAATAGATCATGAAACTCTTTCTCAGATACATGACTGAAAATCAGATACAACTCAGTGTCACATTTCAGATGCAAAAAGAAAATTAAGCTTGCAATTTTTGTTCGGTCTGCTACTATTATCAGTGATAGCCCCAGCTGGCTTTCTGTATAAGTCCTGATCATCACATAAGTTCAAAGTCACAATTTTGAAACATCATTTAATATCACTTACTGATACTTCAAAGAAAATGATTGTTAACAAGGATTAAGCATTTTTATTAAGCCAATTATAACAGTTATCCACTCAATCAGCAGATGTTTATTAAACATCTATAATGAGACAGCATTGCATTGGTGCTATATGGCATACAAAGGTATTATAATACTCAGGCATTGCTCTTGAGGAACCTATAAATGAAGTAAAATTCCTGATTAAGTTGGTCTGTTTAAAAAACAAATAATCAACCAAAAGCTATGAATTAAAAGCTTCCTCCTTCCATATAAATAAGTGATGTATTGCTAAGGTCTGTGACCATTCTGGCAATCTCAAATATTACTTCTCATTTAGGTGTAATTCATAGGAGTCTAGAGCTGATTCCATGACTCCTTTTAAACCGTTCTAAACACCAAAAGAATCAAGAATGGCAGGTCTTCTCAGGGACTCCCTAGAACAGGGATAGCTTAGTATGAAACTGACTTTACCTTGGAATTGATTGTAGGATATCCCACCATCACCCCACCTCCAACACAATGTTAAGTAAGCTTCTAATAAGTTGCATTCGCAACAGTATGTGAAACAGCGTTAGAATATTTGAGCTGTTTTTCTGACTGAAAGGTACACCAGAATGTAAGTTAATCATTCATTTTAAATGTGCAACGTAGTGTTTCTGAGTGGGTCCTACTGAATGTACTTTTGTTATCAAGTTGCCTTCCCAGCTTCCTCACAGTGCAGCAATATTTTCGTCCATGTACCTGTGGTTAAGAAAGTTGGAGGCTACATTTAGAGAGGTTGGAGAGACTTGAAGTCATACTGGGATGCTTTAAATCTTTAACCAGACCAGCTACAGCAAAGTATCTCCATTTCTGTAAGAGATAAAAGGAAATGTCGCCCCAGGACTCACTAATGGATTTTCATAGGAATGGTGGCTAAGCAGCACCACCATGAAGAAAAAGCTATATTCAGAGATAAATGGACCACAAGAGAATATTATTTTATATAGTCATCCTATTCACTTATTAGACTGTCTTTAGTTTTCTGTGTCATGCTGGATATAAAAGGTATTTACTAAGATGAGTTTATTCATATTAAAATAGCAAATTTTCCTTAAGCAATGTGAAAACACTGGAAAAATTGGGAAAAAAATCTACTTCACCCTATAAATGTGATAGACCCTCCCATTTCTCACAGATCAGTGAAAGAACCATTTAAAAATTTAAATTTAAGTCTATGATTCTTTCAAATACAGTTAAGTATTCATAATTATACCTAGAAGAGTAATCGAAAACTCTCCAATTCAGCACCACATGCAACAGAAACATACCCAGTTCTTCTTCAGTGGACTTACTATCAACTCGAATATTATGTTTCTTCTGTTATGTGTATATGTTGATTAACTGTTTTATTTGTAATGCATTTCAGAAATAGAACTTCAGTTATATTAACATTGATATACAGCTTTTAGTCCAAATTCCTATTTTTTCATATATTCTGGTAATGCCCCTTTTCAGCCTTTTCTCCTCCCTTGTTAGATCCCATCCAAGATCATGTATTGTATGAATTTAATTGTCATTGTCTCTTTAGTTGCTTTTCCTTTGTTTTAAATTTTTAAATTATGGGAACGTATTTACAATTTTACCATCTCAACCACTCCCAAGCATTACCATCAATGGGCTTAATCACATTTATAATATTTAGATTCCCCTACCATGTTCCATTACTGAAACTTTCCCATCTTCCCAAACAGAAATGCTAGATATGTTAGGTCCTTTCAGGGAAAGCTGTGTCATAATTACTAGCTGGATACAAATTTAAGGAACAGATGCCTCAGAGTCTGAACTCTAGCAATAATACATTAAAATACCAAAATGTCCAGGCTTCAACAAAAGGTTACAAAACATAAGGAAACAGGAAGTGATGGTCCAGAGAAAGGAGAAGATTAAAGCATTAGAAACCATTAATGAGAAGGACTAGACATAACAGGCAAAGAATTTTTTTTAATGATTCTAGATCTTCTCAAAGAGCTAAAGGAAAACATGGACAAAGAACTAAAAGAAGTCATAAGAAATGATACCAGTATATATAGTATATCGTACACTGTATATTCCTCATGGAATCCCAGAAGGAAAGAAATAGAGAAAGGGGCTGAAAAATCTATATGATGCTAGATCCATTATATATTAAATCCCCATTCCCCCTGTCCCCCCACCCCCACTGCTGGCTACCTGTACTCTGATTTCGATTCTATGCGCTTGCATATTCTCTGATATTTTCTTTGTAGTTACCATGGGACTGAAATTTAACATCCTAAATTGATAACCATCTTGTTTGCTTTGATACCAACTTAATTCAATAGTATACACAAACTATGTTCCTATCCCCCTCCATCCCACCACTTTTATGTAGCTCTTAAAAAATTTTTTATGCACATTTTTATTTGTGTATAAAAATGTACACAAATTACATGTTTATACATTATAAGTCCAAAACCACTGATTTATCATTATATTTTATGCATTTGCCTTTTAGGTTCTGTAGGAAGTAAAAAGTGGAATTACAAACCAAAAATACACTTGCACTGGCATATATATTTAACTATGTCATTAATCTCACTGAAGATTCTTATCTCTTCATGCTGCTTCCATCTATTGTCTATTATCCTTTCCTTTCAACCTACAGAACACTTCTTTTTTTTTGTATGCTGTGTGGCAGGGTCAGATTTCATTATTTTTCCAGGTGGGTATCCCATTACTGCAGCACCCTTTGTTGAATTTGTTTTGTTTGTTTGTTTTGCTTGTTTGTTTTTTTGAGAAGTACATGGACTGGGAATCGAACTCAGGTCTCCCACATGGCAGAATCTTTCTACTTTTGTTTATCTGGTGATGTCTTAGCTTCTCCCTCATTTTTGATAGACGCTTGCCATATTTAGAATTCATGGTTGGCACCTTTTTGCTTTCAGCACTTTAAATATGTCATCCCACTGCCTTCTTTCCTCCATGGTTTGCAATGAGAAATGGGCACTTAATCTTATTGAGGCTCTCTTGTACATGAGATGTTGTCTTTCTATTGAAGTTTTCAGAATTCTCTCTTTATATTTGGCATTCAACAGTTTTGATTATAATATGCCACAGTGTGGAGCAGTTTGGGTTTATTCAGTTTGGAATGTATTGAGTGTGGGAAGTTTTCAGCCCCTTTCTCTATTTCTTTCCTTCTGGGATTCCACGAAGAATATACAGTGTACAATATACTATATATATTGGTATCATTTCTTATGATTTCCTTTAGTTCTTTGTCCATGTTCTCCTTTAGCTCTTTGAGAAGATCTAGAATCATTAAAAAAAATTCTTTGCCTGTTATGTCTAGTCCTTCTCATTAATGGTTTCTAATGCTTTAATCTTCTCCTTTCTCTGGACCATCACTTCCTGTTTCCTTATGTTTTGTAACCTTCTGTTGAAGCCTGAACATTTTGGTATTTTAATGTATTATTGCTAGAATTCAGACCCTGAGTCATCTGTTCCTTAAATTTGTATCCAGCTAGTAATTATGACACAGCTTTCCCTGAAAGGACCTAACAAAAAAAGAAGAAAAAGAGATGGAAAATAATTAAGGAAAAAGAGGGAAAACACCTTTCCTAGTCTTTGCAGTTTGACCTGTGCCAGGGCTTTCCTTCAGGTTGGAGCACAGGGACCTCCCTGATCTTTTCTGCACATGTGTCTTGTCGTGAGCGCGTGCATGTGGTACTAGGAATTCCCCATTTACGTATGTTCCTTCTTCCCTGAAAAATAGTTTCCTCCCAGTCCCAGGCCCTGCACTGTCTGTCCTGTAAACAGCAATCCTTTGTCCCAGGCAGCACATTTTGACTGATTTCCCCAGTGTTCTGTAGGAGAGCTCTGTGAGACGTCCTCTAGATGCAGGGCAAGTTTCGGAACAGTGGGTCCCTCAGGCCACCCCCAGGCAGATAGTGCCAGATGTACAAGCTCTCCGAGTGTGTGCATGAGTGCAGTTCTGCTCCCTACCATACCAGGACCAGGAACCTGCACTGGCAGCACAGCTGGCCCCACACTGAGCCAGTAAGGAGTAGGGGTGGGGCCAGCCAGGACTCCACAGATCCTACCACTTTTAAGTAGCCTTTTTCTTGATTTGAAGCTCACACTGTTACAGTAGTTCTTTACCTGTTTTCTAGAGCTTGAGAAAGATGTTTCTGCCATTTCTTACTATTTGTTCAAAGCTTCTTTGGGGGTCCTTGTTATGTTTCTCCATTTTCTTCTATTAATCAGATAACTTCACTTTTACATTTAGTTTTTAATTCATCTGGACTCCTCCTTTAAATACAATGTTTGATGAGAATCCAGTTTAATTTTTTTCTCTAACACCATGTACTAAGCAATTCCCTCCTGATTTGGGTGTTACCTTTATTGTATTTATTTATTTTGCGGCGGAGGGTGGGGTGCATGGTCTGGGAATTGAACCCAGGTCTCCTGCGTGGAAGGCTAGCATTCTACCACTGAACCACCCGTGTACTCACCTTTATTGTATTTTAAGTTCCCGTGGACACATGGAATAACAACTCTATTCTGTTTTGTTTTGAAGACATCAGATTTTTGTTTTTCCATAATCCCTTGATTCCCTTAGGACGTATTTTCCATATTGAAGGTCCAGTTTCTTCTAAATCTCACAGAAATAATTCATACATGTGTTATACCAAAATAGCCTTCTTATTTTCAGAACTGATTGGGCATTTCATCCCCCAGCGATCTTGTCTTCCTGTAAACTCACTCATAGGATTCATTTTCTCTTAAACTCACTTCAACTCTCTTAAAATTTTGTGTTAATTTTTATTCATTTCCTATATTATTACTTAACTTTTCTCATGTTTATATCTTGCATTTCAATTAGATTATTAACTTCAAAAGACAGGATTTGCTTCCAAGCCTTTGAATCTCTGCAGTAGCTGCAATCGTCATCCTGACCAGGATATAACGAGCACCTGGTCTCTCGATCCCTGCCCTTCATTTAGTGGATGTATGTCCTAACACAGCTGTAAGCCCATAATGGCAAAGACTGACTTGTGAAAAATCTAGGACAAATGTACGGTTTCTATATCCATTAATTGAACATAGTTGTTCCTTTGGCAGCAGGATGTTTTTAGACCACTTTAACAGTTATATCTTACTTTCTTCATATTTAAAAAAAGCTTTAATTTGCCAATTCTTTTTTCATTCTCCCTTTATTTTTAGTAATTGAATTTTATTTAGATTTCCTTAATGAATCCAGGGAAAAGCAGTTGTGCTAAACAAATCATATGCACTACAAAGCAATATATTATAATTAGGATTCCATTATCATTTAATTAGGCATTCCATAATTAAATTGGTGTCTCTGGCTTCTCCTGGTCTCTGACTAATCCTGAAACAAATTCTTTGTGGACAAATGTTAGCCTGTCATAATTAGAGCATTCATCTAAGCTAAGGCTTTTCATTAAATCTCTTTCTGGTTAAGATAGCTCCCCAAGTACAGACTGATTTAATTTAATATGATTTATCCACTTGTGTAAAACTTCTGATGGAATTTGCTTTTAACACCAGAGGACTAGGAATATTAAGATCATCTTTATATTCACAAATCTCTCAGGTATTTAAGAACTTGTTGTTTGAGTAGTATATAAACCTAATTGGAATATTGCTTTCAAAATTTATCATAAGTGCTGTAATGGGCCATCAGTGAAAACAGTACCCTGATTCTGTTTTCAGTTAAAACATTAGAGCTCAGAGTTAGTACATTCTTGCATTGGTTTGGGGAATCATGGTCATTCCAGCTAGATGGTTCATCATCCCTTATGTGCCTTTCCTGTTTTACAAAAGGAATTTCTGTGTTAACTAGAGGCAGGCAGAGCATAGATAGATAAATGTTCTGAATCGGTGGTCTTCGTGGACATAATGTAACTTGTCTTTTTTTTCTTATTATTTTGTAATTTCTTGGGCTTGACTATTAGTTCTTTCTTACCCTTTTCCCCCTTCAGGTTTTCTTTATCAATTCTAGCCACTTATTAGATACTAGGTATTGAGTTTCATTTTAATTTGGTCTTTTTACTTATTCTTTCTTGGTCATCTTTTCCCCAAACTTCCTCCCTTCCTTTATTAAAGTCTGGGCTCACCATCTATTCTCAGACTTTTAGTCTTTTTCTTCTGACCTTTTTGTTTAGGTTTTTTGTTTGTCTTTTATCCTTTTGGTCCTTTCCCTTTGCCCACTTTGAATTCATGAAAAAGTTTGCATTGCTCTTTGCGTGTAAATGTGGAGGCCAGGTATATAGTTTATCTAATTTGCTGCAGCCAAATCTTCACTATCCTGAAGATACTGTCCTTTATATGATATCAAGGAAGGCCCATTATGAAGCAAATTAAATGATGTTTCCTCTTCATACTTGAGCTCCAGTTTTAGGAAAATCCCAGGGAGGGGTAAGAAAGAGTGTGTATACACATGTGCATGTGCGTGCGTAGACACCCTCAACACTCTCGAGTTGAGAATGAGCGGGAGTGAGAGGAGAGAGAAAGGCATTCCAGCCAGCATCTGGGGCTTTCTAAAGTCCCATTTCTGGCTTTATCCCTTTAGTCTTCAGCTTCCTGAGATTTGCTGACCCGGGAAGCCAGCATTGTTTTCCCTGACTCTCCCTTCCCTCTTCTCTGCCCCACTTAAGCTTTCTCTGCTTGAAAACAGAAGTTTTTGTAAAGACCCAAAGAGAGATGGTGTCTTAGAGTCAGGCCTAGAAGCTGGGAGATCACAGCTGGCCAGGTCAGGCTAAGATTCTTAACAAGTCTGGTATAGTTGGAGGGACACAGAATAGAAGGGGTTACTTCAGCGGGGTCAGCAGTAAGAGGTGATTGATGATCTGCTTGCTGACCACATGTAATAATAGGATGGTAATCAATAACTGATGAAATCCTGTGGTCATTTACGGAGGAGTTTCCTGGGGAGAAGTCAGGATAGAAATGGGGTGTCATAGAAGTAAAGCAGCAATTATTGGTTTCAGAATAATGTCTGCACTCATGGAAACACCAGCTCTGAGAGATATTTTCGGGCCAGTAGGAATCCCATGTGTCTCATGGATAGGAAGAAAAAAATAACATAGTAGAAAATTATATGGCCTTACTGTGAGGAGGTTAGTGGTTCTATGTAAAAACAGACTCTTGAGAATTGATTAGGAAACAAATGCTCCTACTATAATCCTTCAATTAATGAAGAGGTTGCATTCCAGCATGTGTAATGAAGTTTCTTCTGTTATCATAGAAAAATGAGACAGAAAGCACAGGGGGTCACATTCCGGAATTTCAGGAAAGAAATCTTGCAGTTTAAAAATAGCATTACATACTTAACATTGTCAAATATGCCATAAACCAGAAGATATTCATCTGGGGAATTGGGGAGGGAGTTTAAAGGGAGAAAGGGAAATACAAGACTCACTTAGCTTTTTAAACCTACAATAGGACCTTTTCACTTTGGGCAGATCCCTAGCTTCCTGTCCGTATAGCAAACTGGAGATACCGTGGTGTTGATCAATTAGATCCCTTGACCCACTCTTATGACCACATACTTGTCACCTTGACTTCCCAGCGTGTGATCTGAAACCTTTTATTATCTCCGGCTGCCTGATAACACAAGCAGAATACCAGTGCTTTCACAGTGACCTAGCAGAGATCACACTAAAAGAGCAAAGAGAGAGAATGGCAGAACTGCAGAGTACCAGGTTTAACAAATAATGTCTGATGCTTACAGGACAGTAAAGCAAGGATTCCTGGCTGCCTTCTCTCCTTGTAGCCTACAGAATCATTAATCACAATTACCCTCTCACTACAGTCTCTCCGTGTATCTGTCTACTGTTGGCTGTTAGAGAAGGCTCTATATTCAGGTTTTCTTCCCAGCAAAAATATCCCAGGGAGGGAAGTTGAGTTCAGTTTCCCCTTTTCTGCTTATTCAATTTATTTATTCAACAAATGTTTCCTGTGCACATTGAAAAATCACTGGGATACACCAGTGAATAAAAATTAAACATAAATTCCTATTCCTACTCTTGTCTGGAAAAAACAATCAACAAATAAATAAAATATATAATGTTTTAATTTTGTAGCTGCTAAAACAAATACCATATAGTGGGTTTAAGCCAACCCACTATATGCCCTTGAAAGAGGGCATAGACTACGGAGCAGGGGCATTCTGGGCACCTAGAGGAAAGTAGAGCTCACCACTAAGTTAGTTGTCTTCATAATTTCTTCATACTTCTGCCCTCATCTATGGCCTCACGTATGGCCACTCTGTATGCCCAGTTAGAAGGTGTGCAAGGGGAATTCTGACACAAGCTCTCACACTGTTTGCACAGCTAATGGAGAAGGTTGCTATTTACTTGCTATGGTGTGCGAGGGGTTTGTTCATTTTGTTTTGATTTTCGTGGTGATGGGAGGAGAAGGGGAGAAGGATGATGGCAGGGGAAAGGTTAAAATGGATATGTATAAACTAGTTCCCAAATGTTTTATGAGTTTCTATATCATGATATTAATGATTAAAAACAAACATATATCCTTCAAGTCAGAACTATTAAAAAGATTAGATGCCCTACTGTCATTGTAATATTGGCTCTTGAGTTTTATATGAGGCCTTAGAGGGTACAAGGGTGTGTGTGTGTGTGCTTTGTTTGATAATCTGAAGACCTGCTACCATTGTGGTAATCTAATAAATAGCGAAATCTCTGAATAAAATCTTAATCTCAAGGAGCATGTTGTCATCCATATTTCTTTTTATCTTTATTCTTCTCTTCATCAATCCTAATGACTTCTCTGCTATTGCTTTAGAGGTATGTTGATGTAACATTTTTCCTTTCTACATAGTGGCAAGAAACAACAGATATGGTTTGTAACTCTGCAAGAAATTAGGGGGATAGAAATTTTTTAAAAGGTCCCGTTGCATTTAGAGTAAATTCCTTAATTAGGGATAAAGGGGAAAATGATGCAAAACAATAATGCAAAGCTTATGGATATGTTAATGTTTAAATAAATTGGAAAACATTCTGTTTCCACTAAAATGTTATACAAACATGTCATTAAAAGTTATTAGATGTGAATGAATTTTGGACGTTTCAGACTGTAAATACTTTGTTTTCTTTTTTGGGTTTCATCTATATTGTTGCATGTATCAACAATTTGTTCCTTTTTGTGGCCAAGTTAATATTCTTTTGCATAGATTAGACCAGTTTTTTTATCCATATATCTATTCACAGAAATCTTGGTTGCTTCCAGTTTTAAAATACTGTGGATAGGGCGGGCCACAGTGGCTCAGCAGGCAGAGTCCTCACTTGCCATGTCGAAGACCCGGGTTCGATTCCCAGTGCCTGCCCATGTTAAAAAATAATAATAATAAAATAATAAAACGGCTACAAATGTTTGTGTGCAAAGATACAAGCTTTTTTGGGGGGAAATATCTAGGAATCTTCTAAGTTTTTGCCATTCTAGTAGATGTGTAGTGGTATCTTATGGTTTTAGTTTGCATTTCCCTAATGGCTAAGGGGGTTGAGCATCTTTTTATGTGCTTCTTTGCCTTCTGTATACCTGCTTTGGTGATATGTCAGTTCCAGTCTTTTATCCAGTTTTAACAATTGGATTGTCTTTTTATTATTGAGTTATGAGAGTTCTTTATATATTTTGGATACAAGTCCTTTATTGGATTTATGATTTGCAAATGTATTCTTCTAATCTGTGACTCGTTTTTTCATTCCTTTAACGTTGTTTTATGAAGAGCCAAAGTTTTAAATTTTTTAGTTTTTATTTTTTTTACATGGGCAGGCACCGAGAACCGAACCCGGGTCTCCAGCATCGCAGGCAAAAACTCTGCCGTTGAGCCACCATGGTCTGCCCCAAAGTTTTAAATTTTGATGAATCCAACTGCTACATTTTTTCCTTCATTGTTCGTGTTCTTTGTATCCTAAGAAATTGTTGCCTAACTCAGATCACAAAAATTTTCTCCTTTTTTTTTTTTATTTCTGGAATTTTTATAGTTTAAACTCTTACATCTAGGTCTGTAATTTCAGTCCAGGTTAATTTTTGTACATGATGTAAGGTAAGCATCAAAATTTGTCTGTTGATCAAGGGATTGAGAAAACCTTCTTGACCAAAAGGGGGAAGAGATTAATGAGATAAAATAAAGTATCAGTGGAAGAGAGATTTCAGAGTCGGGAGGTTATCCTGGAGGTTATTCTTACACATTATATAGAGATCCCTTTTTAGTTTATGGTGTATTGGAGTGGCTGGAGGGAAGGACCTGAACTGTAGAGCTGTGTTCCAGTAGTCTTGTTTCTTGAAGATGATTGTATAATGATATAGCTTTTACAATGTGACTGTGTGATTGTGTAAACCTTGTGTCTGATGCTCCTTTTAACTACGATGTAGATAGATGTGTAAAAAATATGGAGAAAAAAATACACAAATAATAGGGGGAACAAAGGTTAAAATAAATTGGGTAGATGGAAATGCTAGTGGTCAATGAGAGGGAGGGGTGAAGGATATGGTATGTATTTTCTTTTTTCTTTCTTTTTCTGGAGTGATGCAGATGTTCAAAAGAAAATGATCATGGTGATGAATATACAAATATATGATGATATGTGAGCCATTGATTGTATACCATGTATGGAATGTTTGTATGTTCAGAATGCTTGTATGTTTTTATGTTGTTTTATTAATAAAAATATATATTTTCTTAATTTGTCTTTTGAGCTGTTCTTTGCGTATAGATATCCACTTCTATCACCATTGTTGAGAAGACCATCTTTTCTCCATTGAATTACACTGTCAACTTTGTTGAAAATGAAATGACCATGTAAGTGTGGGTCTATTGAAGAACTCCATTCTATTACATTAACATGTATACCTAGCCTTTCTCCAGTACTACATTGTCTTAACTACTAAAGTTTTGTAGTCTGTCATAAAGTCAGTGTAAGGCCTCCAGCTTTATTCTTCCTTTTCAGAATTGTTTTGTTTTTCTAGTTCCTTTGTTATCTACATAAATTTTATAATCAGCGTTGTTGATTTATTCAAAGAAGCCTGCTAAGAATTTTCATTACGATTGCTTTGAATATATATATCAGTTTGGAGAAGAAATGTTACCTTAATAATATTGAGTCTTCCAATCTGAACACAGTATATCTCTCCATTTATTTAGATTGCCTATAATTTCTCTTAACAGTATTTTGTAGTTTGCAGTCTTATACATATTTTGTTAACATATTTTATATTTTTATGCCATTGTAAATGGTATGATATTTTTATATTGACCTTGTACCTTACTACTTGGCTAAATTCTCTTATTCTAGTAGCCTTTTGTAGAGTCTCTACAGTCAGTCTATTGTTTGCAAATAAAGACAATTTTACTTCTTCCTTTTCAATTTGCATGGCTTTTACTTCATTTTCTAGCCTTTTGTACTGGTCAAGACCTCTAGTATCATGTGTCTAGTAAAAAATACTGTCCTAGTAACTTAGTACAGATAGATAGTATTTTAGATATGAGGAATTGAGAGAACCAGGAGTATTCCACCTAATAATGATCTTGGTTACATTTTCAAACATGCCTCTCTGCCTAACCCCACTGGAGCATCTCTGCACTACTGAGCTGCTATGATAGGGAAAAGCTTGATCACACATTAATCTTATATCTTTGTATTACTTATATACACTGAAATACAAAGAACCTGCTATTAAGTGCAACCTCCACTCAGTGAATAATTGGTGTTTAAAAAGTACTAATATGAAATTAACTATTGCTCATGGCTCTAAGACTCAAGCCAAATCTTTCTCCTTAGCATTCAGACTCCAGACCACCAGACCTGCTTTCCACCCTCCCTTACATTAGTCACATTAGTCAGTAAATCTCTATTCGTATCTGTACTTGCTCCCTTTCACTATCGCCACCACCACCACCCCACATTGTATTACAAATGAAGGTTTCTACAAACATGGACCTTTACCAGACATTCCAGTAATAATGAAGAGAAAAAGGAGACTTTACTCATGCACCTATTTTTTTTTATTTCCTATTATTTTCCTGCTGTATAAAGGATTGGGAATGATTGAGAAACTAGACTGAATTAGAGGAGAAAGAAGCTATTCTTTTTCATCCAGCTTGATGAAATATGACAGAAATATGTCTGTCATTGATGATTTGTGCATGCCACATGCAACAAGAAATGATTTGCAGTGCTAAATTTAGAAGCCACTAGGCCTTTTGGCAAAATTGAAACCCCAACAGAATTTATCTTTGCTATCTTCTCCCTTTTTAAATGTTTTCTTCTGTTAAAGTCATTTTGTGCCCTCTTGCTGTCCCCTCAGTTACCTAAAATCACATTCAAGGTCTCTCTCCTTTATCTCAAAATAGCAAAATACTCTGTTCAATACCTTAATTAAATCTCCTATCTGGCCACAACTATGGCAGTTATAATTAAGTACTAGATTCTGTTATGTGAATGAGAGAGCATCAAATTGTCTTCACCTTAAATAAATTTAAAAACAATTTAAAGAGACAACATTTATTGATTACTTACTAAGGATGATCTCAAATAATCCTCTCTGATGTTGCATATGTTTCCCAAAGCCACATATTAGGAAGGAGTGGAATTAGGCAGTCAACCTAGAGTCTATATGATTCCAGAGCCCTGTTAAACACAATTCCCATGGCCTTCTCTGCTTAGAACCATCCTCATAGCTCAGCGTTTCCCAAAGTGTGGCTACAACCCCCTGGATTATAATTTCCTTGAAGATTCCTGGATCCTGCCCCATACATACAAAATGAAAATCTTTGATGTTGAAGCCCAGGAATCTTCATTTTCAGCCAGTGTCCCAGATGATTCTTAGACCACTGAGAATCACCACTTATAGCCTCTCTTCTAGGAAGAAGGAATAGATCACTGCAGTCTGTAGTGACTGCCATAAAATGGTAGCATTGCGTTTTCCATAGGAAACGCCTGTCAATGTGTTTAGATAGATTTAGAGAATAAAAATTCTCCATTTTGAATGTAGCTTGTCTTTAATGGGTACACTTGCTCTTTGTTTTCAAAATACCACTTCATAACTCAAGACTGCAATTAAACTTTGAAAGACATTTCTGTCCCCCAAGTCAAGAGAACTAAAAGAAACAGTCTTTGACTATTTGACATTTTTTAATGCATGCTGATTTATTTCCATAATGTATTGTTATTCTTCCAGTTTAAGTTCTGTTTTCTTTCAAATTCCCTTGTTTTAATATTTCAGCTCTAACCATCAGGTGATGATTAGTAGCTTTTCATCCAGATACTAACTCTCCATATGTTTTTTTTCTAACCATTTAAACAGAAAGCTCAGTTCTTATTACTACAGTGACTTTTTGTTTGTTTTGCTTATTCATAAGAACCAATCCCTAGAAGGAAGTATTTTTCCTCCCCTTTTCCCCATCTCCTAATGAATATTTGCGAGAAGGCATCTGCTTCTTAATACTTGGTTTACTTGAGGGGTTCCTCAACCCCAATTTTACTTCTTCTGCTCAAATGTAGTAGAGTTATTTAACAAACATTGTGGATTTGTAGCCCTCTGCTTTCTACTGAAACTGGAAGGAGTTTACTAAAAAATAAATGTACCTTTAACACCCCCTCCACCCAACGTCAGGCTCCGTACATGTTTTGGGAGGATTTGCTTTGAGAAGTATGTTAACACTGAGTTCTAGTTGGTAATGTTTGGGAAATATTGTGGAGTCTTTCCTTTTTTGTGAGTCTTGTCTAATCCAAGGAATAAAATACACAGGAAGAGCACTGTTATGTAGAATGTCCCCTCCCTTCTATTCAGCAATTGATTCTAGACTTTTCTGGATGGAAGGAAACAATGAATTATCTGCCTGGAAGAGCACTTGGAATGATGTGGTAAACCCACAGCTATTCACAACCAGCAGCTGAATCTACAAATGTAGATTACCACCTGGGTTATTTTTGATCCTTTAAAAAAGGCTTAGAGTACTTAGGTATGTTCCCCATTTTCTGTAATTCTGTCATGTTAGCATCTGTCTTTGAGCATTGTTGACATTTCATTTAAAAACAAAACACAGGAAAATGTAATCTATTTTGATCAGAAATATTAAAATGGTATATGATGTTGGTATCAGTGTATCTGCTCTGTTCTTTGATGTCTTTCAAACTACATAAAGCACATTTTCTTTTTCTTATTTTTTTTAACTTTGAAAGAAATCCTGTATACACTAGAAGAATAGACCCTACTGTTGTTTGGCAGTCTTGGAAGGATCTGAGATTTTTTTCCTTCAGTTGAACTACACGTCACCTGATTCTTATCCTCTTAGTAGAAAAGACATTGCTGTTCCATCAGTTTATCCCTTCATCCCAGTAGTGCAGTCTTTGCACAGATGAAGAACTGGACACCCTGAAGACCTGCATATAACGTTACGAATATTTCCTGTGCAGATTCAGATTCTTTACTGTCACTGCCACTGCCACCTTGTTTTGTTTTATTGAGTATTAAGATAAAGTGCAGGTAGAACAATAAGGGAGAGTGAAGATGACTGTTTGTACAAAAGAGTACAAAGGCCATGAAATGTGTTCGCTGTTGGCATATTTGATTTGGTTGTTTGGGAAGGAATGATATTAGCAGGTGATAGTAGTGAGAAGTGGGGAAAGTAGCCTTTAGAATAGGCCTAGCCTTGCTCAGACATATCTCCCGCATGCCTTTCATCAACTAGAGAGTCTTGAACTAATTCGCTCCTACTATAGATTGCCTACATTGTTGGATTAGTCTTGGTCGATTAAGAAAATCTTATTTTAATAAGATCTTCTGTCCTCAGTCAGGCTGAGGTTAAGCTTATCGAATTCTGATTCTGAGTACTTGAAAAAAAGATATAATTATTCATCATTTAAGGAGGTCGTTTGGCAGGTATCTTCAGACCAGTATGACCCCCAATGTTAGAGCCCAGGACTAAGGAAACTACAAAACTGTTGACTGTAACCACTGACACTCACCTCCTACTCTCTAGTTGTCTTACTCATGGATAAAACAAGAACTTGTTCCACCCCCTGCTTCCACCAGACAACACCTCATCTTCAGCCAAACTATTCCTCTTAAAGAAAAATAGGAGAAATTGAAAATTTGAAGATAACTCTGTTGTATGTGCAAAATCATATATACAATAAAGATGGTAGGTGGAGGAGTGACAAACTTTGCTTTGAGGCCTCTTTTTTTCTTCTCTCACATGGGCAGCACCAGGAACTGAACCTGGTTCTCCGGCATGGCAGGCGAGAACTCTGCCTGCTGAGCCACTGTGGCCCTGAGGCCTCTTTTTAAAAGTTGAAGCTATATCATCATCATAAATGTTTTAGGTTTACAAGATTAGAATTTAGACACCCTGCTATATTTAGATAGCTGCCACGAAGTGGATGGTAGGGCCTACCCTGTGGTTCTGTGGACCAGTTAATTAAGCTTTGTCCAGGAGTAGATAACTGCACAAAAATTTACATACACTTCAGTTATTTATACTTTGTATAAAATTATTGCAAAATTCTGAACCCATGCATGTATGTGCTTAAATGACGAAAATAATATAGTAAAAGATTAAAAGAAACTCAAAGAATCAATAATATCAGGATCTTTCATCTGCATGGAATTGATTTCTTGACCAGGTACTATAGGCTTCCTTTACAAACTTGCCAAAAGACACCTTTTATCTTTCTTAAAGGGGTTTGTCTTTTTTTTTTCCTCCTCTTGATGCTGTCATCTTATACCCAGTGATTAAAGCCATCTTTGGTGAATACTTGTATGATGGATAGGTTCTGATGTCTAAGCTTGGCCAAGTGATTATGCCCAGTCATTGGGTCAGGCAAGCACTGGCCTGACTGTTGCTGCGAGGATATTTTGTGGCTGGTTGTTAAACCGGGAGGCTGGTGTATGAAATCATCAGTCAGTTGATTGCATCTGTGGCTGATTACATCTGCGATCAACTAAGGCCTGTCTTCCCCCAACAAGATAATCCAATCTGTTGAAGGCTTAAAAGGAAGAAGAGAGACTCTTTCACTCTTCTTCAGTCAGTGAACCTCTCCTGTGGAGTTCGTCCAGACCCTTTGTCAGAGCTGCCAGAGTCACAAACTGCTCTATGGATTTTGGACTCTTCCATTCCCATGGTTGCATAAGACACCTTTATAAATCTCATATTTATAGACCTTTCCTGATGGTTCTGTTTCTCTAGAGAACCTTGACTAATACAATCTGGAATTTGCCAGGTAATTGTTGTATATTTTTTCTTAGCCCTCCAAAAAAAGCATTATTCCCATTTTGCAGATGAGGAGCCCAAGGTTCCAGGGAGGTTAAATACCTTGCTCAAAATTTCATGGTTAGTAAGTCACTGTCCGAATACAAAACCAGGTCAGCCTGACTCCATAGCTGCTGCTGTTCTTTAATATGCAGTCTGTAGAAGGTAGAGTAGTCTAGGAGAAAGGCTTCAGAGTCAGATAGAACTTATAAACTATGACCTTCAGCACGTGACTTAATTTCTACAGCTCCAAAGCAGGGATAATATCTCAAAGATTGTTAGTTCATTTTAAAGTGACTTTGTATTCTGATCAGTAAGCTCTACAAGGACAGGGGTCTTTCTTTTGTTCACTGATGTATCCTAAATGCCTATAGCTGTGCCTGGCATATTTCTAGCCGCTCAGTAGATACTTGTGGAATGAACAATGTCTGGCACTTAGTAGGCACTTGTTAAATAGTAATGTCTAAGTGCATCATTAGTCATCTTCAGTCTTAACATCAGAGCATAGTGACCAAAATAACATGCTGTCTCTGATCTGATTTATTTCAAAGACCAGCAAATTAGTAGATTATGCATGTGCTGACAACTTCTAAATCTTTTAATCGATTATTGATTCACGTTCAGGGGTGTTGTCACCTCTAAACAAATTTATTGATCCCACCAATAAGATCAGTTATGTTACTACTCTTGTTTTTTCACACTGATTTTTAAATATTTTTTCTCAATATCATTTTAGTACATCTTTTCCTTTTAAAGAATTATGAAAACAAAGAGTATGAATTTTTGAAAGAATAGGCAAAATAATTCCATGTCATTTGTACACTGATGTAAAGATACACAGGCTTAAGTGACAATTACGCTTAGTAGATCCGGGGAATGAAAATGATTTGGGACTAGTATCCTGATCTCTTTCTCTTTGTAGCACATTATGTTGTTTTATTCACTGCTCTATATTTTTGCTTTGTAATTTATATACTAACATCTCTGTAGCACATGGGTGCAGCTGCCAGGTTGACATGATGTGAAATTACCACCTGTGCCCTTTGTCCCTATTATAAATTAATGATACAACAATTTATATGTCTCAAAAAAACAGGCTGAATTTAATAATGCTATTTGATATGATTTTTAAATTGAGCACACATTTTTATCAAGCAAATCTGTTGTCATCTTAAGAATATCAAGGAAAGGGTCAGCAAGAATTGCATTTTCTAACA
The DNA here is from genome assembly GCA_004026745.1 of Myrmecophaga tridactyla. Lineage (NCBI taxonomy): Eukaryota > Metazoa > Chordata > Mammalia > Pilosa > Myrmecophagidae > Myrmecophaga > Myrmecophaga tridactyla. The sequence goes on along the minus strand of PVIY010017465.1, from coordinate 20,620 downwards.
CAAATATACTGAAAAATAAAATGTCATTAAATCAGTCAGAGGGTAAACTATGTGAGATAACTCATTAAGATATAACATAAAAAGTGTAACGTGTGTGTGTGTGCTAGCACTAGTATGTAACAGTACTTTTTGCTACTTACTTTGGAGAGAGTAATTTCAGTGTGGCTTGCTTCCCCTCTGCCCCTAACTCCAGTCTGTGCCAAATGTAAGAGATCTGGGGCTGCGGCAGGACCAGGCGCCACGCTGGTAAAGGACTCTGGTGGGGAGTCTGAGCTCTCCAACCCCAGGGGGCCCAGAAGATGCAAACGAAGAGAGGAGGGGTCTTTTGGTATAAAAATTTTCCCACCTGAATATTAAGCCATTGGGAAATTACTGAGGGACCTGTTTTTAAAGGTAGTTCTGCTACTTTTTAGTGTTATATCCTGTTGTTACTGAATATTTCAGTCTTTGTGTGAGAAGATATACTTTAAACTTAGAAAACAGTTTTGATATTACTCATACATTTGCCATTTTATTTGCTGTTTATTCTTTCCTGCACCGTTGACCTTCTATCTGTGATTACTTTTCCATTTATCTGGAGGTCATCCTTTAAAACGGCCTTTAGTGTGGGTCTGTGAGTGATGAATTCCCTTCACTTTTATTTTTCTGAAAATATGTTTATTTTGCCTTAATTTTTTGAAGGATATTTTCATTGTTTGTAGAAATCTAGGTTGACATTTTTTTCTTTTTCTTTCAGCACATTGAAGAAATTACTCTGCAGTCTTTAGGATTATTATTATATTCTGTTGTTGCTGCTCGAAGTCAGCTATTGATTTATTTTTTCTCTGGCTGCTTTTATGATTTTTTCCTGTATTTTGTTTTTCTAATCCCTATGATACAGATTTCTATTTCTTTATCCTGCTTGGTATACACTGGACTTCCTAAATTTCTGACTTGATGTCTTTCATCAGTTTTGGAAGGTTCTCTTTCTCCCTCTCTCTTTTTCATTGTGGTAACAAAATGAAATGTAAAATTTCCCTTTTTAACCACCTTCAAGCATGCAATTCAGTGGCACTAATTGGGTTTGTAATGTGCTTCCATCACCAACATCTATTACCAAAACTTATATATCAAGTTTTGAGGGATTCTTAACCATTATTCTTCACATATTGTTGTGGCTCTCATTCAGGCCTCTCTTCGATATTTTCCTTTTTTTATTTCCCAATCTCTCTGAACTTTTTCTAGATTTTTTTTCTGATTTATCTTCCAGTTCACTGATGCTTTCTTCATCTTTGGTTAATCTGCTGTTAAACCCAACCATCATGTTCTTAATTTATTGTTATTATTTTTAGAATTTCACTGTTTTTTTTTCCAGATCTGCTATGCCCCTTTTTGTATCTTCAGTTCTCTGCCACAATTTTAAGCTTGTTCATCTCCTTGAACACAGGAAGCCCAATTATTTTATGCTTGTTATCGAATTCTGTCTGGAATTCCAAAATCGGAATTCCCTCTGGTTCTGTTTTTCTTGTCCCTGCTGTTTTCTTGCTCAAGTTGTTTTACATCCTAGTTACATTCAACTGTTTCTCTACATTATATATATTTTTTGCAGCAACTTTCAAGCAGACCTTTATTGCATTAATGTGGGACTGTATGTTTTTTAACCCTTTAAAAACAGTAATTAAAAATTATGAAATAGGGCAGGCAACAGTGCCTCAGTGACAGAGTTGTCGTCTGCCATGCCAGAGAGTTTGATTCCCAGAGCCTGCCCATGTCAAAAAAAAATAATAATGTAAAATGTTTTTCTATGTTATCATAACATTTGAATTCTGATACCTTTGCTTTTTCTGCTTTTATCCTGAATTCTTTACTGAGTTTATAATTAAAACCTAACCTCTAGAAACTTCCCTAGACAAAACAGTTTTGTTAAATAAATTCACACAAAAGTAATAAAAAGGTTTGTTTGCAAGAAATAGTTCTAACATCCCATGATAATTATATTGAAACATAGTACATAAACTTGTTTTCAGTGTTAATAAATGTCATGTGAGTTTTATAGTCACTGCCATATTTGCACATTTTCCTCTGGCAAGATAATGACAAAGGGCAGGATGACTGGACTAATTCCATATTGCCCAGTGAGATTCATAAAATTGAACTGTTGTTTCCGGTCCCATTTAGACATGGAAATTCATGCCCTGATGTTTGTCTTGTCCCCAGAAATATGCAATCTGGTAAGTCACCCTCTTGGCCTTCTGAAACAACTGCAGACGTCAGGGCATTCTCAGTGAGACCAACAGTCCCGTCTCTCTTTCACCTTTCACACACTTGTTATGGTTATAATTCTTTGTCTCACAGCTTCTCTACTCATTCATTCAGCAGAAATTGGAAAGTCTGTCACATCAGGCTTTGTTGAATAGCGCAATGAGTCATTACACTTAGGTGTTGGAGTCATACCTAGTTTTTGCTCTACTAATTTAGATTTTTCTCTTGTTCATGAAACTCTTGCCTCTTCTTCATATCAGAGTGTGAAGGTTCTCCCCCTGACCATTAAGGTCCTCATTCACACTGCCCAGTCTGCCCACAGCAGAATGGTGCTGCTGGAGGAGATCGATTTGTTCCCCTAACATCAGACACTTTTTTGGTATTGGAGCTCCAAATACCATTCCCCAAAGTTTATCCATTAGAGGAGCTTTATTCTGAAGGCCGCCAAACTTTCCATTACTTCAAATGCGATCTCCATCCCTGGTCAGCAGTGTACAACAGTGTGTCATTTTAACCACAGCCTCCTTTCTATAATGATTGGCAGCATCCAAATTATCCAAAATTATGGTGTCTCCTAACAGCTAACCAAATACTGTTTCACAATGGTCTGTATTATCTGGAAATGTTAACAAATCTCAGGCAAAGACCAGGTCACCAATGGGTTTAAAATAAAATTTTCCATTTCTTAAATGAGGTAGAGGCCTTTTCCAATCTGGAAGAGTCTTCTTATAAATGGACTCAAGGGGCAACACCTGCTGATGACCTTGAGTTTCACCGTAGGTACAGCAGGCAGCATCAGTGGTCAGGGTGACCACACAGTCCATGTCACTTGCCAGATGCCAAGAAGTAACCATTGCAGCTCTATCTGCCATCTTCAGTTTGTGCTAAATGGGCAATCTTTCCCAAAACATCCACACTGCCTTTAGTGTAGTTTGGAAGAGTACATGATATTGTAGGATTTTTTTTTTCAGTTCTTACTGTTCTGATCTCTTTCTTTTCAAAAGTGCTTCACTGTGTATGACCTAGAACTGTACCTGTTGTGCTGTAGGAATGTCAGTATTATGTGCTTTTAGTTCATTCATAACCGGACCTCTTTTAATTCTGCTTCTTCATGCTGGCATTTCATCTCATCAAGAAGCTGTTTGCTGGTTCAAATAAACTTCTGTGCACTATAATAGACTGAGATTATCAGTCCTTCTCTATTGTAAGTGCTGCCATTTGTTGCTGCTTCTTTACATCATTGAAAAACATAAATGGTAGGATATATGGTTCTAATTATAGCTGAGGCTCAAATATAATAAAATATCCAGTACTATCCCTTCCAGATCTATTTTCTGCTAGCACTAGATTTGTGATAGCAGCTGAAACATTCATAAAGGAAATTCAAGAGTTCTAACTTTCCTGATAAAGAGTGGTACACAGTATCTTTCTCATTAGAATCTATAATAGTAGCTATTATAGTGCCAACCAAACTAATGTCAGTATGATTGCTGTATTCATCCCTGATATTGAGATGTAAATCTTTCACCAAGGTCCTACTGGCAATTGAGTGAACATTAGAAACAGCTGGTGGGAACTGGTTGAATTTTAGGAACTAACTTCATGGGTTGATTAGGTAGAACATCAACTGTAATCTGCTCACTGTTGAGAATATTTGCTTTATCCATCATAAAACCAAACTGGATACAATATATCCCCACTTTGATAGGAATTACTTTATCCCTGAAATAGAAGCAACCATCTTCCTTGTTTTTTGTTGTCGTTTATTTTAGTACAACTAAATGTTTCTTCTTTGCTGGTGGTCAGGTCCCGCTGCCAGACAGTTTTCACATTTTCATGGAAATACATGTTGGGTTAATATTTTTAATGATACTTTCATCTTCAGAAACAACAGTTTATAATAAAATGAGTGAACAGACTCCCTGCTCAAAAGGAGGCGTCATTATCATATTTAACATTGAGACGAATGGGTTTTTCAAGGGTGTGAAAGAATCATTAATTTCATTATAGGTCCTTCTTTGGTATTTTTGTTATAGATGCCTTTAACCCGCATAATATGTTCTCCCCTAGGAGCAAAAATGCTGAACATTCTCAAATTAGTCCTGCTGTTTTCATCTGTTTTATGCTGTTGGTTTGAAGGAGTGAGCTTCAAATTGCTAGCTTTCATAAGATTTATTTTAACCTTTGGTGCTGGATTACCCCACTGATCACAAAGTTGAGCAATAAGTGGGTTCTTCTTTTCCATTAATTAATGGAATGGACTCCTTTCATTTGGGCCAGTCTATAAGGAGAGGTTTAGCTGGGGTCCAGAAATCAGTTGCACTCAAATAAAGTCAGAAAACTCATGCCAAGGAAAATAAAGATTCTTATTTCCAGAAGGACCTGGAATAAATCTGATACCTGTTACACTTATACTCTGTGTGTTTTCCTGAAAAATAGTTTTCAAATTTGAGCTATCAAGTCCAACCCTAGCAACTCCCAAAGTAGTTAGAGAACTTGATGAAAATGCTTGAATCTGATTTCCATACTGATCTGTAACTATTACAATAATTTCTCCTTGAAACTCTTGGCCCATCTGTACTGTTTTTCCTCCATTTAACTCACATTTTAGATATTTAGGTTCATCAGGAAATGGTCTTACTGTAAATGCACTTAAAGACACATGATCATTTTGGAATGAAACCTGACAATAGCGCATATCTTTCATAGATGTTGGTACTTATACATCAGGAAAGAGACCTTGGAACAAGTGTTCTTTGTTAATCTCAGGAGTCCAATTAACTTTAATTTTTTCTGCTGAAGTTTATCAATTTATCAAAGATCAAAGTATATCAATTTCTCTGTCTTCCTTATCATACATTTGAAAAGTAAGATTATACATAATATTGCTTGCTAGCCAATTAACTTTATTCTGATGTTTGATCTGGATTGCCTTTTGTCCTTCCACACTGAATATCTGGAGTCATGCAACTTGACAACTGGGAAGCAATTTAATAGTCTTCTCCACAGCTGCCACATCTTTACAACTAGGTATTTCAAGTCTTGCTTTGAGTGTCTGGTCTTTTTTAATATTCTGAACTTGAATCACAGATCCAGTTAAAATACTAGTTCCAGAATTACTGCAATCCACAACATAGATTGGAAGATTTGCAACACCTGAAAACTTAAAATGGTCAGTTTTGGTTGTGCTGTTACATTGTCTGATTCATCCAAAACTTCTACTTGAAATGGGAAAGCTGTTCCATTTTCTATAACCAAAATTTCAGAATCAGGTTTCACTTTCATTTGACAAGGGGGGTCAGGTAGTAATCTAATTTTCAAAATCTCTGAGTCTTCTTTTAAACCGTGCAGAATAAGCTTCAGATTGAAATTCTTGCCTTGACAAGAGTTTACGGGACCCTAAGCTGTAGCACCTCGATTTACACAATTTTGTCCTTTAATTATTTCTTCATAAAGAAAAGATAAACCACTTGCTTCAAGAATTGGCTGAATATCAGTTACAAGTTGACTAGTGTGGCTGAATTCATCCTGAAACTGTAGAGGGATATTGAATGGGACTCCAACCCAAAAAAGAAGGATCCAGAAGAACAAATGAAAATTTCTCTGGCTTGCCCTCTTTCACAGAAAATTTAATTGTTTTAGATGGTAGTGGTCTTCCTGCATGGGTGGCTGCATTACTTTCATTCAAGACAACTTGTAATTTCAATGTATTGTTCCCCAATTTTTAAATATTTTCCATATTTTTAAACGAGTAAGGCCATTTTCCTCCATGTTGACAATATGTGAAATTATTTATTTCCACTTGAAGAATGTAATGTAGTTTTGAGCTCAACCAGGAGTTTCTTTGACCCTCCATGTCTTGTTCCTGAAGCTTTTGCATGGCTTTCCCTTTTTATTCAGTATTTTAATTCTTAATGTACCAGTAGGTGTTCCAGCAAGCCTAATCTCATTTGGAAATAATTCATTTCCTTCAGGCCAAGTTACTGACAGCCTATGAAGGAGCCTCGCCATTTCATCGTCTACATTTTTTTCTTTTTACAACTTTCTCAGCAACTGTCCTATCCAGCTTTGCAATTGTCACAGTTTTTATTTCATCAAATAATGCTTGAGGTTCCATTAAAATTTGAACTTCTACTCCTGTAGCATATACTTCTCCATCATGATCACATTTCACCAATACTTCTCCATCCTGATCACATTTCACTAATAAAGAAAACATTTCACTATCCTTCCATAAAAGAGGGGAAGTGTCTTAATTGTCTTAACCAGCTGCCCAGCTTTGTATATTTTTCCATCCCATTCCATTGCTGAGTATGTGGCCCAGGGGCCCTGTTTTTAGAAGGAAGAACAGGCCGTGTAATTATTCCTTTAAAGAATATAAATTTTATTTGTTTGTCATACTTTTCATGACAGTCCTTCAACCACAAAGCAAATTCTCTGTCAATTTTCATTCGTGGTTCCTCTCCATTTAAGATCCTTGTGAAAAGGGTGTTCTTATCTTTCAATTTTAGCTCAAGATCCATAAAAGGCAATTTATTTGTGCTGACCTGAAATTTGTCATCAGTGAATAATGCACCAGATATTCTATTGTAGCATTCAATTGGTGTGAACCCTCTTTTCTTAGGAGGAGTACACCAAAGCCTTCAACAGATGTATATGGTATTAATCATCCATTCCAAAAACATTCAAAAATAGATCTTTTCCCTCTTGCTGCTTTCTCAAGTATGAAACAATCATCATCATCTTAATCTTTTAATTTTGAGGGAAAGCATGGATCATCAGAATAAGTTTCTCTATCATATAAGAAAGGATGCTATTGGATAATCCCTTCCACTACATGTCCCCTTCAACATGAGCCTTGAACTCAGAACTATCAGCTGCTGTGTTGATATACAACATCTGCATGTCATCTTGTTTTTCTCTTAGCTTGACAATCTTAGGTGTTTTCTCTCCTTCAAACACAGAAATTTCAATATCATTGTTGCCAAAATGATAAATACGTGCTCAACTTGTGTCTAAAGACCGAGGTAATTTTTTCAGGGCTGAATCTGTCCTGGTTGCTCCCCTGTGATAACCACAGCAGTCAACCTGTCTTTTTCCTTCTCCTGTAAGGATAAGATGATGTAGAAATCGTTCATCATCATTAGTAATGTGAACAGAATCAGATGGCTGTTTCTAATGTATCCACTGTATATTGCTTCTTTATTTTTCTTTCTTCTCAAAATCTTATTTAGAAATCACCAGCTCGCAAACATCTTGGGAATATGCAGGTTTGCTTATTCCGGCTGATGGTCCAACAAAGAAAACAGCTGCTTACCCCCAGCACTGAAGTAGGAAATGTCACTATTTCAGTTGCATGGCACTGGTACTGGATGAACATATCCTGAGTGATCACTTTCAGAGTCACCTTGCCTTGTAAATCTTAACACCCTATACACAGCCCAGATGTTAAGCTGTTTAGAGGTCACTCCCCTTCCATGATCCATCACTGCAACAGCATGTTTTCCTTGGGCTTCATCAAAAAGCAATTTGATCTGTTATTCTTCTAATACTAATGTTTCGAGAAATAACAGATCATGAATTGTCAATTAATTCTGCAAGAGCAAATGGCAAAAGATTCTGCCCTTCACTTATGTAATATTCATACATGCCCCTTTTAACCAGCGTGTCAGAGTGAGGTAAGGAGTCGGTTCTTTTGTAGCTGTTAGCAGTGACTGATTGACTGACTGGAGCAGGTATAGAGTGACTCCATCATTAACAGGTTGCATCAAAATTATCACAAGTAACTTCCAACCTACTTGTAATAACAAATTTCTCTTCAGATGAAATGCCCAGTGTCCCACAGACAGAAGCGCGGCCCTCCGGATAGCCGCGTGCTCTGCCATCTGCAGCGCGCGCTCAGACCCGCACAGCAGCTTGTGGCCGCGCCGCCGCGTGCGTGCAGAGGAGAGCGGACAGCAGCGCCCGCCGCCGCCGCCGCGTGCGTGCAGAGGAGAGCGGACAGCAGCGCGTGCGGCCGCCGCGTGCGTGCAGAGGAGAGCGGACAGCAGCGCCCGCCGCCGCCGCGTGCGTGCAGAGGAGAGCGGACAGCAGCGCCCGCCGCCGCCGCGTGCGTGCAGAGGAGAGCGGACAGCAGCGCCCGCCGCCGCCGCGTGCGTGCAGAGGAGAGCGGACAGCAGTGCCCGCCGCCGCCGCGTGCGTGCAGAGGAGAGCGGACAGCAGCGCGTGCGGGCAGAGGACAGCGGACAGCAGCGCCTGCCGCCGCCGCGCTCAGGACTGTCGCGTGCCCCGACGGCCTGTACGACCAAAGCGCCCCTAACCGCGGTGGCCGCGAGCGCGCCAGGCACGAAGCTCACCCGTGCATCGACTCACACGCGCCCGGCTCAGACCCACGATGCTCCTGCAGCCCTCCGCGCGAGCCTCGGGTGCGACCCTCCGCAGAGGCCGCCTCGGGGGCGCGTGGCGCAGGAGAATGAAGCGCCCACTGCGGGGTAGAGGTGGGGCGACCCGCCGGGTCCGCCCAGTTGGAGGGAAGCGTAGGGACAGGCACATGAGGGGCATGCCCGAGAGTTGAAGACCGGGGAACTGGGGCGGGGAGCTGTGGGACACCTCCTGGACGATGGCTTTCTTTCAGCCCAGAGGGTCCCGTCAGCACCTCTCCGCCTCGCCATGACCCTCCCCCGGCCCATCCGGCCGCGAGGTCCTGGCGGCCCCGGCTTGCGCTGCGCGGAAGTAATTTGAGGCCTAGAATGACATCGTTTCAGGGTTTGAGGCTTGCTGGCTTAGAAGGGTCCCTGCAGGGGCCGTTTCTCTTCCCGCTCCCTGCTGTTCCTAGGCTCTTCGGAGGCAGCAGATACCGAAGGGTGTTGACCCAAACCCCCCTCTCTGGGAGGCGTGGACCCGACTTCACCGCACCCTGAGACTGAAGCTCAGGGTTTCACGTATTATCTTTCAGATTGGCAGATGCTCCCCAGGATAACAGCTGCTGATGCTGGGCTCGCTGCTCTGGGTTCCAGTCCTCCTCTGGACTGGGGCCAGTAAGATACTCAAAACCATTTGTTTGTTTGGATTTTTTGTTTTGTTTTGTTTTTTGTTTTGCATGGTTAAGCACCGGCAATTAAACCTGGGTGTCTGGCATTGCCGGCGAGAACTCTTCTGAATTTAAATCTTGTCAAATTATTAGTTTTGCATTTGTTCTTTTCACTCGTTTTTAGTTTTACTTCATGTCTACTTTTTATCTGTAGTAATTTCTCTGTTTCCTTTGGGATTTTTTTCCAATTTCCAACATAAATTCTTTGACTATTTTTAAGTTTTCTTCTTTAATAATGAAGGATTTTAAGTCATCAATTTTTCTCTCTAGTATAACCTTCACTATAAACCATAGCTTCTCTTTTCCACTTCTTTATTAAATAGTTCATTATTTTCCTTTCGATTTCATATTTCACTCAAGAGTTATATAGATTTTTTAAAGGGAGATATCCCTTTTTTTATTTTTATTGACTCTGATAAGTGAATGTGGCTTATAAAATCTCAATTTTTAAAAAATGTGGTTAGGTTTTCTTGTCATCAAATAATCAGATTTTTATAAGTGTTCTCAAATATTTTTGAGAAACATGAGCTGTATAAAGTTATGAAATCAAATCTATCAGTTGATATTCAATTCCTTTATGTATTTACTGAATTTTTATCAACTAGAAGTGTGCAGTTATGAAAGTAGTACACCAAAGCCACCACCATGATTTTACAATATTTTCAATAGCTCTTTGCATTTCTAAATTTTTTTCTTTTTAATATTTAGCCACTTCTTGGGTTCACATGCATCTTTGACTAATATTTTTCTTCAAAAAAACCCCCACAATTATTTGTTCAAATCAATAATTCTGAAAGGATATGTGATGAAATTGAGTCGTTTCTAATGAAAATTATAGGAAAATTAAAACTAAAAGTTAACTAATATTATTTTACCAAAACTCAGCAGTCGATGTTATCTCATGCTAAAGCACTATAATCCACACTTTGGCTAAAATCAAGAAGTAGTATTTTTTATTACTAAGTAAGTGTTTATGAAAGCAATAAGAAAAGAACCACCATAAAAACACAGAACATTGGAGATAAAATTGTTTTTGCTGCTGCTAGAAACTCTATAAAGTTGAAGAGAGACTAGCTAAAAATCAACTAGAATTAATAAGAAAATGTGTTAAGGTGGCTATATGTAAGGTAAATAAATTTACAATAAACAGTAGATTCTATTCTAGTAGTAATTGCCTCAAAATAGAAATAGGAACACCTATTTCATTCACAATAGTGACAAAAAATGACGTTTAAGAACAAATTTTACAAGAAAGCTACACAAGTATACGAAGAAAACTGAAAGGCATAATATAATATTTGAACAAATGGACAAGGCATATGTTTTTCTTGGATGAGAAAATAATACAAAAATGTTATTTCTTCCAAAATTACAAGATAAATACAATGCAAATGCAATTTCTGTTATGTTTGGGGATAGGCTAATTTTTTTGTTGTTGAATTTAATTAAATGCTCTTAAAGTTTATATTGCAAAAACAATTGCCAGGAGAAGCTAAGTGCAGTATAAAAAGAACATGTAGGGAGACTTGTGTTACCAGATATTGTCACTAAGGAAATTAGTGTGATCTTAGAGCAGGAGTAAACACGTTGATGGAGCAGAAAAGAAAAGGGAGACTAGATAACTAACTATATATCTGAGAATTTACTATATGACCAAGTCAGTATTTCAGTACAGTGAAGAGAGGTTACTTTATAAAGAATGCTAGAAAAGATGATTGCTTGAAAGAAAATATACTGGATTATAACATTAAATGGAAAAAATGTTTTTTAATTTCATAGAAAAATGAAAAATATACACACAATCTAGGGGGAGGGAGACAAGAATAGGAGTCCAAAAGCTATTACAGAAAGATAACTAAATTTGAATACACACATATGCACATGTAAAAATCAAAGATTTGCACGCCATTACGTTGATAGTAAAAGGTTAAGAGACCACTCAAAGGAAACAGAAAGAAAACCTCTTCAAAAATAGAAAATGCCAAAGGTGAAGTTTGCTTTAAATTGTGACTAATGATTAACTCATAGCACTTAATGTTGAAAGACAACTGTATCAGAATTGTTTAGCTTTTTCTAGTAGAAAAACCTGATTTAACCTGATTGAAAGATAAGGAAATGTAGTAAGCTAGAAGTTTATCAGTGGGGCATGTTTCAAGGTTAGACCTTGGCACCTAACCATCTCAGCAAGAATCTCGCCACACCAGCTTCTCAACCATCTCTCCTTTCCTTTCTGACTTCTGTGGTGTCAGCTTTATTCTGTTGGTGGTTTTCTTGAGACTCTTAGAAACTAGAAAACTTTCTCCAGAAACACCTCTTTGTATTTCATTGTCCTGAATTCAGTGAGTACCCATTCCTGGTAAGAGGAATGGGATTGCCATGATTGGCCTGGATGAATTAGGTGCCATCCCTAGAGCCAGGCTCAATCCTTTACGGGGCTTTGCTTCTGTACCTTTCTAGAGGAATGGGCTGGTTATTAGAGAATAATCCAGTGTCACTGCAACGGACTTGATATTATTCCAGTTGCTAAGGGCCGATGCTGTTATTATTTGTAATGTCTCCTTGAAAGTACCAAGCTCTTACCTAGTCCAGGAGAGGTCATTGTTTGTAACCCTTACTACAAAGCTCAGTGTAGTAGAATTATTTTTGCTTTTATTTTTGATGCATTATAGGTATCAAACATATTTTCTGCAAATTTCAGGCCTTTTCATTGAAGACCCTTGCAATTAACATTGACTCTTAACCTGGACTTCACTTGGTTTGGGATTTTAGCAATTTCCCATGAAATAAATATATAAAGCATAAATCCTGCTTATAAATAAACACTTAGGTATATTCACTTTGTATCTAGGACAGTTCCATGAACTGTAGTTTAAATTTGATACTGTTTCCTTTCAATCTCTGGCCTCAGCAAGCACATAATATTATTCAGGTCCTGCCTTTAATGACCTGTTAAGGCACCAATGTTGGGAAATTGTGGAATACATTGAACTATTTTCATTCTATCTAGAAAATTAAACATGTTCTGAAGATCCAGAGAAGAAGAGACTCACCAGAAAAGAAGTATTCAGAACTGAAAAGATACACCCATTTATAAAAAACACTATGTTCCACAGATTTAGGACAGGAATGTGAAAATGTATGCCCATGAAATTATCTGTGAAGAACCAAATTCAGGTTGGATAAGCAAGATTGTTCACAAGGATCCCATTTTTAGTTTCACCTTTCCAGCTGCAGGTTGATTTTTAAGCCCACTGTTTTAGTTTATTAATGCTGCCGGAAATACAGTATACAAGGAATGAGTTGGTTTTTGTAAAGGGAATTTATTAAGTTACAAGTTCATAGTTATAAGGCCATAAAAATGTCCAGACTAAAATATCCAGAGAAGAGTACCTTGAGTCAAGAAAGGCCAGTATCTGCCCTATGGGAAGGCACATGGCTGGTGTCTTCTGGTCCTTGTTCCGAGTTTCACTGCTTCCAGCTTTTGATGCCAGTGGTTTCCTCTCTCAGCGACTGTGGGCCTTCACTTAGCTTCTCCGGGACACAACTGTGGGTTCTGGCTTGCTTAGCATCACATGGAAAGCACATAGCAAAGTCTGCTGGGCTCTGCATCTCCAGATGTCCATGTCTAGGCTTCTGCTCTTTCTGTGGCATTCCAAGCATCTCCAAATGTCTGTGTCTACTTTGGCTCTGAGGCAAATGTGTTTTCTCCAAAATATCTCCCCTGTAAAAGGACTTCAGTAAACTAATCAACACCCACCTTGAGTGGGCAGAGTCACCTCTCCATCTAACCAGAAGTCACATCCACAATTGAGTGGGTCAATTTCCATGGAGACTATCTAATCAAAGGTTTCTACCCTACAATATTGAATCAAGATTAAAAGACCTGGCTTTTCTAGGATACACAACACTTTCAAACCAGCACACGCAGGGTAGTTTTTCATTAGGAAAAGATTAGGTACTCATTTTGACTCATTAAAAATACATCTATACCATGCCAGGGACCCGGGTTCGATTCCTGGTGCATGCCCATGCAAAAAAAAAAAAAAGCATATATATATGGAGGGATAAGGGATGTGGTATGTATGAGTTTCTTCTTTTTCTGGAGTGATGTGAATGTTCAGAAAAATGTTCACGGTGATGAATATGCAATTATGTGATGATATTGTGAGCCACTGATTGTATACCATGTATGAAATGTTTGTATGTTAAGAATGTTGCATGTTTGTATGTTAAAGTCTATCAAAAATAGTTTTAAAAATTTTTAAAATAATACATGCGTATATGGGGCAGGAGGACAGTGATACTAGAGCTTAGATTATCGGCTTTTAATTCTGAATGGCCTCAGAGAATTTAATGTTTATTCTTATCTTAAAATGTCTAAGGAATGAGTTAGTAGGCATAGAGAGGAATACAAAGCAAGGAAAAATCTAAAGAAAGATTGTAGAGGGTAGCAGCCTAAACCTAAACTCACTGCAAGTGCTATAAATGACTGTCCGCTCATCTAGAGGAATAATAGTGCAGTAATAATCATATAAGCCCACACTGTGTGTTCAGAACTTCTCTAAGCACTTTACTTATCCCAACTGATCTTCACAAAACCTTGTGGGGGTAGGTATTGATATCTAAATTTACAATTGAGGCTTTTAGTTATTAGGAATATGGCAGCATCCGCTGGTAAGATTAAGGGGCAGGACTCCAATGAAGTCTGTCTGACCTCCTTTTTTGTTCCTTGAATATTGGACTTAGGCCGAAGGAAAAAATGAGTAATGTTTCCTGTAGGATAGAAGAGTATTTTCTATAATAAAGAAAATGTTACTGTTTGAGCCGAAATACCAGTTGGTTTTAAGTGTTCATGCAGGCCTTTTTATTTTGAATCTGAGAGGCATCTTATTTATTGGTGTTTTTAGTCCAAAGATATCCAGATTAGCCCATTCAAGACTGTTCTTCAGCGTGTACTAACTAGTGCCAATTTGTCATGCTTATTGTCAGCCATGAACTATTACATATCAGTAATCAAAGTGAGATAGTGAATGATTGCTTAGCTGCTACATGCACCTTTTATCCTTGGGAAAAAAAATTTTTTAATCTGAAAAACAAGGCAGCCTCAGCATTCCCTTTAACACAAATGTTTATTAGATGGCTAATTACTTTATCTCAGACTTTCTAATATATGTAATTAGATTTATAGATTTAGATCTAATAGAAAATAGGCTCATGTGCAACCTTTTTATTTTTTTAAAGTGTTAAAATGAAATCTAAAATAAATTGTATTTTTTATATCCTGCATATATTTGATTATAGACTGGGGAAAATAAAGGACGATTTCAGTTGTTATTTAGCTCTATTAAATATCACTTTGGATTAAAAATAAAAAGCTATTGTTTGTGTTATTCAAACATTGGATGTGATGTTTGAACAGCCATGGGCAAATCAGGATTTCTTTATGCTAATATGAGTTTGAGATAACAAACGCAGCATTCAGTTCCTTCATCCTAAGCATACAAACGTGTAAGGATTTGGCACTCTTCCATCCACAGTGAGCTCTCGCACTGGGTTGGGTAGGATTTTTTTGATCATGGGCTCAGCTTGATATGCTGGAGGCAGTTGTTCTCGCTCTGGTACTATTGCAGTTGTGAATTCAGTTGTATCTTTTAAACTTTGGTTACTTAAACATAAGACTATTAAAAAGTCCCTCAGTCTAAGTCTGAGACTAAAAATTTACCTTAGATTTGCCTTTTTATCTTTAAAGCTGCATGTGATGGGGGAAGCTTGTGATAAAACAGTTATGAATCCAGGAGAATGTGGCTATTCTCTCCATAGTGTGCTAACTTTATAAAATAGTGAAGTTTAAAACTTTCCAGTAGACACAACATCTGAAAGAGAAAACATCAATTTTCTTAGCCCCATATAGACAAATTACAAGTAGATAGATAACATCCAGATTTTTTATTTTCACCATCTAAAAAGCAATGAGATCTTTTTTTTTTTCCTGGCAAGGGCAGACACCAGGAATCGAACCCAGGTCTCCGGCATGGCAGGTGAGAACTCTGCTGAGCCACCGTGGCCCCCCCCCCAAGATCTTCTTAAAATGGGTTTTACTGGTTGTAGCCATCTTAATCTGCATATTTAAAAGTCTGTTTTCTTAGAGCAGAATACTTCAAGACAGCATCAATCCTTTGTAATTGCAGGATCTTCTTTGAATACTTTTATTCTTAAAATATATTACCTTATTTTAGCTCTGTTATAAATTCATAAATGAAATAAAGGCACATCTCAACTTTTGAATGTCCATTTTATTATTGTCACTTATAGATGAGCCCACAAGCCAAGCCGACTCTTTTATCTGTTGCTTTTAGGAGGAAGCCACCTTCTCTGGTGGTACTGATTGTCCTTTAGGCTAGAGGCCACTTGGCCAAGAGATCTTAAAAGATCCTGATAGGATGATATGAGAAGTAAGCTTTTCCACCTGCACTGAAATGGGCTCTTCTGCTTATCAGTACAGATACATATGGCTGTGGGTTATCTTGAAACTTTTATTTACTTAATATAAAGTTTTAAAATTTTCAGACAATCAACCATCTGCCCCCCCCCCCCGCCCCCGCCCCAACCTTGTGTGTAAAAGCCTTTCTCTGTTACCTGCTCTTGCTCTGAAGTCAGCACGTTTCTGGCGGCTCCGGGATCCTGCACAGCTCATGGAAATGGGCTTCAGGGTGCAGGACTTGCTTCCCGCCTTCCACCCTACCAGCTCCCACCCCTCACTTTGTTGTGTGTTTTAGTTTCTAACATTATACTATTGCTTTCTACTTTGTTAGTAATACCAACAGATATGTTCAGTTAAAATATTCCAAACTTCTAAATTCTAAGCAACCAATTTATAATAAACTTTTGAAATGTAGCCTAAATTGACAATAAGATGAACTTTCCCTCCCTCTCCCAGACTGCTGTAGTTCATCTGAAAACCAAGAATTCACAGAACTCAGGTTGAAAAAAATACCATGGAGCAAGTCAGTTTCATTGACTGAATACTGAAATTGTGATAGCTAGTATCTAATTCTAATATGCAGTTGTAGTAACCAGCAGGTAATTGCTAACATTTAAAAGCTTATTATGTGCCAAGCAGTGTGCAAAGTATTCTCTGTACATTAGCTCATTGGACTCATATGGCAACCTGAAGCAGAAGGTATTATTATCATCCACCCTATTATTAGATGAGAAGGTGGTACACCATAAAAAAATAAACATTGCTGAAATCAGTTTAATTAGAGCAGGGCATTAGGCTAGGTAGGTACTAAGGTTGAAAACATGGTCCTTGTCCTTAAGGTACTTAAAAGTCTGCCGAGGAAACTAGGGGTTCATGTGAATGTCTGGTAATAGAACAGGGTGGCAGGTGAATGCTCACAGGAGCACAGCACCACATATGCTGTCAGCATTCATAGAAGGCAAGACCACTCTGCTTGGATGCTTGAAAAAGGTTCTTAGAACCCTGGGAGTTGAGCAAGACTATGGAGGAAGTTGAGATAAAGTATTTCAGGAAAAGGGTCTGAGGGAATGTTCCTGGCAATTTTTTTAAAAATATTTTTATTATCAACAACGAACAAACATACTAACATTCTTGACATACAGACATTCATGACATACAAACATTCTTGTCATGGCTACAATCAATGGTTCATAATATCATCACATAGTTGTGTATTCATCATCATGATCATTTTTTTTGAACATTTGCATCTCTCTAGCAAAAGAAAGAAAAAAGGAAAAACTCATACATGCCATTCCCATTACCACTTCCTTTCATTGACTACTAGTATTTCAATCTACTCAATTTATTTTAACCTTTGTTCCCCCATTATTTGTTTATTTCTTATCCATATTTTAAATTCATCTATCCATACCACAGATAAAAGGAGCATCAGACACAAGGTTTTCACAATCACACAGGCCCATTGCAAAAGCTATGTCATTATACAATCATCTTCAAGAAACGTGGCTACTGGAACACAGCTCTACAGTTTAGGTACTACCCTCTAGTCACTGTAATACACCATAAACTCAAAAGGGAATATCTATATAATGCATAAGAATAAATTCTTCAAGTTCACTCATTAATGTTAGTTCATATCAGTGAGACCATAAATATTTGTCCTTTTGTTTCTGGCTAATTTCACTCAGCATAATGTCCTCAAGTTCCATCCACGGTGTTACATACTTCATAACTTTATTCTGTCTTAAAGCTGCATAATATTCCATCGTATGTATATGCCACAGCCTATTTAGCCACTCATCTGTTGATGGATATTTGGACTGTTTCCATCTCTTGGCAATTGTAAATAATGCTGCTATAAACATTGGTGGAAATGTCCATTTGTGTCCTTGCACTCATGTGCTCTGAATAGATACCTAGCACTGTGTATTGCCGGATTATATGACAATTCTATACTTCGCTTCCTGAGAAACTGCCAAACTGCCTTGCACAGCAGTTGTACCATTTTACATTCCCACCAAGAGTGGATAAGTGTGCCTCTTTCTCCACATCCTCTCCAGCACTTGTCGTTTTCAGTTTTATTGATAATGGCCTTCTGGTGGGTACGAGATGATATCTCATTGTGGTTTTGATTTGCATTTCCCTAATAGCCAGGAAAGTTGAACGTGTTTTCATGTGCCTTTTAGCCATTTGTATTTCCTCTTCTGAGAAGTGTCTGTTCATGTCTTTTGCCTATTTTTAAATTGCGTTGCTTGTCTTTTTGTTATTGAGTTGAACAATCTCTTTATATATTCTGGATACTCCACCCTTATATGATATGTCATTTCCAAATATTGTCTCCCATTGTGTAGGCTGCCTTTTTACTTTCTAGACAAAGTTCTTTGATGCACGAAAGTGTTTAATTTTGAGGAGTTCCCATTTATCTATTTCTTTCTTCAGTGCTTGTGCTTTGGGTGTAAGATCTAGGAAACCACCTCCTATTACATGTTTTATAAGATATTTCCCTACATTTTCTTCTAAAAGTTTTATGGTCTTAGCTCTAATGTTTAGGTCTTTGATCCATTTTGAGTTAATTTTTATATAAGATGTGAGATATGGATCCTCTTTTATTCTTTTGCATGTGGATATCCAGTTCTCCAAGCACCATTTATTGAAGAGACTGTTCTGTCCCAGGTGAGTTGGCTTGACTGCCTTATCAAAGATCAATTGTCCATAGATGAGAGGGTCTATATCTGAACATTCTATTTGATTCCATTGGTCAGTATATCTATCTTTATGCCAGTACCATGCTGTTTTGACCACGTAGCTTCAAAATATGCCTTAAAGTTAGGTAGTGTGAGACCTCCAACTTCATCTTTCTTTCTCAGGATATTTTTAGCTATTCGGGGCACCCTGCCCTTCCAGATGAATTTGGTTATTGGCTTTTCTGTTTCTGCAAAGTAAGTTTTCGGGATTTTAATTGATGTGCTGGTTTGAAAGGATGTATGTACCTTAGAAAAGCCATGTTTTAATCCTAATCACATTTTGTAAAAGCAGCTGTTTCTTCTAATCCGTATTAAATACTGTATGTTTGAAACTGCAATTAGATCATCTCCCTGGAGATGTGACTCAATCCAGAGTGGTTGTTAAACTGGATTAGGTGATGACATGTCTCCGCTCATTCAGGTGGGTCTTTTTGGTTGATTGGAGTCCTATAAAAGAGGAAACATTTTGGAGAATGAGAGATTCAGAAAGAGCAGAGAATGCTGCAGCGCCATGAAGCAGAGAGTTCTTCAGACAGCTCTTTGGGGATGAAGAAGGAAAATGCCTCCCGGGAAGCTTCATGAAACTGGAAGCCAGGAGAGAAAGCTAGCAGATGATGCTGTGGTCACCATGTGCCCTTCCAGCTGAGAAAGAAGCCCTGACTATGTTTACCATGTGCCTTCTCACTTAAGAGAGAAACCATGAACTTCATCGGCCTTCTTGAACCAAGGTATCTTTCCCTGGATGCCTTTGGTTGGACATTTCTATAGACTTGTTTTAATTGGGACATTTTCTTGGCCTTAGAACTGTAAACTCGCAACTTATTAAATTCCCCTTTTAAAAAGCCACTCCTTTCCTGGTATATTGCATTCTGGCAGCTAGCAAACTAGAGCAATTGGTATTGCATTGATTCTGTAAATCAATTTAGGTAGAATTGACATCTTAACTATATTTAGTCTTCCAATCCATGAATACAGTACACCCTTCCATTTATTTAGGTCTTCTGTGAAATCTTTTAGCAATTTCTTGTAGTTTTCTTTGTATAGGTCTTTTGTATCCATAATTAAATTTACTCCTAAATATTTTATTCTTTTGGTTGCAGCTGCAAATGGAATTTTTTTCTTGATTTCCCCCTCAGACTGCTCATTACTAGTGTATAGAAACACTACAGATTTTTTGAGTATTGATCTTGTAACCTGCTACTTTGCTGTACTCATTTATTAGCTCTAGTAGTTTTGCTGTGGATTTTTCAGGGTTTTCAACATATAGTATCATGTCATCTGCAACATGATGATGTTCCTTTCCAATTTTGATGCCTTGTATTTCTTTTTCTTGTCTAATTGCTCTGGCTAGAACTTCCAACACAATGTTGAATAACAGTGGTGACAATGGACATCCTTGTCTTGTTCCTAATCTTAGGGGGAAAGCTTTCAGTCTTTCCTCATTGACGATGATGTTAGCTGTTGGTTTTATATGCCCTTTATCGTGTTGAGGAAGTTCCCTTCTGTTCTAGCTTGCTAACTGCTGGAATGCAATATACCAGAAACAGGACAGCTTTTAAAAAGGGGAGTTTAATAAGTTCCAAGTTAACAGTTTTTAGGCCATGGAAATGTCCCAATTGAAACAAGTCTATAGAAATGTCCAATTTAAGGCATCTAGGGAAATATACCTCAAAAGAAGGCTGATGAAGTTCAGGGTTTCTCTCTCAAGTAGAAAGGCACATGGCAAACATGGTCAGGATTTCTCTCATCTGGAAAGGCACGTGGCTAACATGGTGTCATCTACTAACTTTCTCTCCTGGCTTCCTGTTTCATGAAGCTCCCCAGGGGGCATTTTCCTTGTTCATCTTCAAAGGTCACTGGCTGCCATGTTTCTTGATGATGATTGAACAATGATATAGCTTTCACAATGAGACTCTGTGAATGTGAAAACCTTGTGTCTGATGCTCCTTTTAGCTACTATATCAACAGAAGAGTAGAACATATGGAATAAAAATAAATAATAGGGGGAACAAGTGTTAAAATAAATTCAGCTTGAAATGCTAGTGGTAAATGAAAGCGAGG